>VMDO01002318.1:0-106553 GCA_007922755.1 Pedetes capensis
AGGGGTTAGGCCTCGGGTTAGGATTAAGGTTTGGGTTAGCTTTATGGTTGTGCTCAGGGATATGATCGCTCCATTGGTGAGCATTGAAGTTAGGGGACCATATAAATTTGAATCTACTTGCAGTGTCTGAGGGTAGTATGAGTTTACCCTTAGAATTAGGGTTATGGTAGGGGTTAGGGCTAGTGATAGGGTTAGGGTTTGGGTTAGTGTTAGCATTGTGCTCTGGGATGGAATCTGTGAATGGTGAGGGATAAAGTTAGGGAACCTTACAAATATGATTCAACCTTCAATGTCTCGGTGCAGTGTATGAGGTTATGGTTAGGCTTACTGTGAGGGTTCGGGGTTTGGGATTAGGATTAGGGTTAGAGTAAGGGTTCAATTTAGGGTTAGGGTTGTGCTCAAGAATGGGATCTTTGCATGTGTGAGGGCTGAAGTTAGGGCACCATACAAAGTTGAAACTACTTCCAGTGTATGATGGTAGTGTCTGACTTTACCCTTAGGATTATGTTTATGGGTAGGAGTTAGTTAGGTTTAGGGTTCAGATTAGGGTTAGGTGAGTGCTCATGGATGGGATCTGCACATGGGTGAGTGTTAGGGTGTGAGTTAGGGTTAGGATTGTTCTCAGGAATGGGGTCTGTGCATTGGTGAGGATTAAAGTTAGGGCACAATACTAAATTGAATCAACTTGCAGGGTCTGAGGGCACTGCCTCAGATTATCATTAGGATTTGGGTTAAGATTAGGGGTTAGGGTCAGGGTTGTGCTCAGGGATGGGATCTGTGCATGTGTGAGGTTTAAAGTTAGGGCACCATACAAATTTGAATCTACTTGCAGTGTCTGTGGGCAGAGTCTGAGGTTATTGTTATGGTTAAGATTATGATAGGAGTTAGGGCTAGGGTTAGGGTTAGGGTTTGGGTTAAGTTTAGGGTTGTGCTCAGGGATTGGATCTGTGCATTGGTTAGGATTAAATTTAGGGCACCATAACAATTTGAATCCACTTGCAGTGTTTGAGGGCAGTGTATGAGGTTAGGGTTAGGGTTATGTTTGTAGTTAAGGGTTAGGGTTAGGCTTAGGGTTAGGTTTTGGGTTAGGGTCAGTGTTGCTCTCAGGGATGGGATCTGTGCATTGGTGAGGGTTAAAGATAGGGCATAATGCACATTTGAATCAAATTACAGTGTGAGGGGAGTTTCTGGGTTTAGGGTTAGGCTTAGTATTATGGTTAGGGTTATGGTTGTGCTCAGAGATGGGATTCCTGAACGGGTGAGATTTAAATGTATGGCACCATACAAATTTGAATCAACTTCCAATGTCTGAGTGCAGTGTCTGACATTAGTGTTAGGGTTATGGTTAGTGGTTATGTCTAGGGTTATAGTAAGAGTTCGGGTGAGTCTTAGGTTTCTGCTCAGGGATGGAATCTGTGCTTGGGTGAGGGTTAAAGTTAGGGCACCATAAAATTTGAATCAACTTGCAGTGGCTGTGGCCAGTGTCTAAGTTTAGGGTTATGGCTAGAGTTAGTGTTAGGTTTTAGACTAGGGTTAGGTTTGGGGTTCTTGTTAGGGTTAATGTTGTGCTCAGGAAAGGGTTTTGTGCATAGGTGAGGTATAAAGTTAGGGCACCATATAAATTTGAATCAACTTGGAGTGTCTGAGGGCAGTGTTTGTGTTTAGCTTAAGGGTTAGGGTTGTGGTTAGGATGTTAGGGGTAGGGATAGGGTTAGGGATCAGGTTGAGCTCAGGGATTTGACCTGTGCGTGGCTAAGGGTTAAAGTTAATGCATGATACAAATTTGATTCAACCTGCAGTGTCTGAGTGCAATGTCGGAAGTTAGGGATGGTTTAGTATTAGGGTTAGATGTTAGGGCTAGTGTTAGGGTTAGGTTTCATGTGAAGGTTAGGATTGTGCTCAGGGATGGGATCTGTTCATGTGTGAGGGATAAAGTTAGCTCACCATAAAAATGTGAATCTACTTGCAGTGACGTAGGGCAGTGTCTGACGTTACCCTTAGTATTAGAATTTTGGTTAGCATGTAGTTATGGTTAGGGTATGGGTCAGGGTTAGCGTTGTGCTCAGGAAAGGGATTTGTGCATGGGTGAGGGATAAAGTTGGGGCACCTTACAAATTTGAATCAAATTGCAGTGTCTGAGTGCAGTGTCTGAGGTTATGATTAGTGTTAAGGTTAGGGTTAGGGGTTAGGGGTTAGGGCTAGCGTTAGTTTTAGGGTTCGGGTGATGTTATGGTTGTGCTCAGGATTGGGATTTGTGCATGGCTAAGAGGTAAACTTAGGGATCCATACAAATTTGGATAAAATTGCAGTGTCTGAGTGCAAGTCTCTGAGTTTATGGTTAGGGTGAGGGTTAGGGTTAGGAGTTAGTGCCAAAGTTAGGGTTAGTGTTTGGGTTAAGAAGAGCTTTGTGGTCAAGGATGGGGTGCATGGGTGAAGGGTAAAGTTACAGCAATATACAAATTTGAATCAACTTGCAGTTTCTCAGGTCAGCGTCTGAGTTTAGTGTTAGAGTTAGGGTTAGTGTTAGAGGTTAGGTCTAGGGCTAGGGTTAGGATTTGGGGTTGGGTTAAGGTTGTGTTCAGGGATGGGATATGTGCTAGGGTTAGGGTTAAATTTAGGGCACCATACAAATTTGAATCAACTTTCAGTGTCTTTGAGTAACGTCTGAGATTAATATTTCAAATAGGGTTATGGTTAGGGGTTAGGGCTAGGGTTACGGTTAAGTTTTGGGTTAGGGTTATAGTTCTGCTCAGGGATGGGAACTATGTATGGTTAATGGTTAAAATTAGGTATCATAGAATTTCAATCAACTTGCTGTATCTCAGGGCCATGTCTGAGTTTAGGGTTAGGGTTAGACATAGGGTTAGTGGTTAGGGCTAGGGTTAGGTTTAGGGTTCTGCTTAGGGATAGGGTTGTGCTCAGGGATGGGAACTGTGCATGGGTGAGGGTTATAGTTAGGGCACAATACAAATTTGAATCAACTTGCAGGGTCTGATGAAACTGTCTCTGGATATCAATAGGATTAGGTTTAGGGTTACTGGTTAGGGCTAGGGTTAGGGTTATGCCCAGGGATGGGATCTGTGCACTTGTGAGGGTTAAAGAAAGGGAACCATACAAATTTTAATCACCTTTCTGTGTGAGTGGGCAGAGTGTGAAGGTAGGGTTAGGGGTAGGGGTAGGGGTAAGGGCTAGGGTTAGTGTTAGGTTTGAGTTAGGGTTAGGGTTGTGCTCAGGTATGGGATCTGTGCAAGGGATATGTTTAAATTTAGGGCACCATCCATATTTGAATCAACTTGCAGTGTTATCAGGTAATGTCTGAGGTTCAGCTTAGGGTTAGGGTTAGGGTTAGTGGTTTGGGCTAGGCTTACATTTATGGTTTGAGTTAGGGTTAGCATTGTCATCAGGGATGGGATCTGTGCATGGGTGAGTGTTGAAATTAGGGCACCATACAAATTTCAATCAATTTGCCCCTGGGAGATGGGGGCCCGGGCCACCTGGCTTTCAGGGTTCCAGTTCCTTTGCACAGTGCCCCAGGCCAGCCAAGGCTCGGGGTGCCAGCCCAGTGGACAGTGGCCTGGACCAGCTGGGGTTCTGGGTGCTGGCCATGGTGGGTTGGCCCCAGGCCAGCCGGGGTTTGGGTGTGGGCCACGGTAGGATGTGGCTCAAACAAGCCAGATTTCTGATTGCCGGACCTGGTTGGTGGGGTCTTAGGACACCCATGTTCTTGGGTTCCGGTCCCATTAGGCAAAGGACCCAGCCACTAGGGGTCCAAGTTACCATTCCAGGTGGGCAGAGACATGAGCCACCGTTGGCCCGGGTTTCAGGCCCTGATAGGCGGGGCACTGGGCCACCTGTGGTCTACAGTCTGGGGTAACAGCCCCTGTGGGCTGGGTTCCAGGCCAGCTGGGTTTTGGGGTGCTGGCCCTGGTGGGCAGGGGCCCAGGCTAGCCAGGATTGGGGTGCCGGCCCCGGTGAGTGGGAGTCCAGGCCAGGTGGGGTCCGAGGTGCCAGCCTCAGTGTGTGGGAGCCCACCGCACCTGTGGTTTGGTTTGCCAGCCCCAGTGGGTGGGGCCCGGGCCAGGTGGGGCATGAGGTGCTGGTCCCGGTGGGCAGGGACCAGAACCACCCTGTGTACAAGGATCTGTCCCTGGTGGGTGTGGGCCAGGTAAGCTGGGGTCCAGAGTGCCAACCCTGATGTGTGAGGGCCGAGGCTAGCCAGCTTCCAGGGTGTTGGCCCCAGTTGGCGGGTACTCTGGTGCTGGCCCTGGTGGTTGGGGACCCAGACCACCCAGGGTCTGGGGTGCCAACCCTGGTGCGTGGGCACCTGGGTGACACAGGTTCTGGGGTGCTGGGCCTGGTGGGCAAGGTCCCTGGCCACCTGGGGTCCAGGTTTCCGGTCCTGGTTGGTGGGGAACCGGGCCAGCTTTGATTAGAGGTGCCAGCCCCAGTGGGTAGTGTCCTGGGTCAGGTGGATTTCAGGATGCTGACCCCAGTGGTCGGGAGCCTTGGCCAGCTGGGGTTCTGGGTGCCGGCCCTGATGCATAGGGACCTGGGCCAGCGTGGGTTTTGGGTCCTTGCCCTGGTGGGCTGGTTCCCAAGCCACCGGTGTTTAGGGTGCTAGCCCTGGTGAGTGGGATCCCTGGTCACACAGGGTCCGGGTTGCTGGCCCCAGAGGGTGGGGGCATGGGCCAACCATGCTTTGTGCTTCCTGATCCAGTGGGCAGGGCCCTGGGACAGCCAGGGATCATGTTGCCAGACCCAATGGGAAGGGACCTGGGCCAGCCAGGATTCGGGGTGCTTGCCCCAGTGGGCAGGGGCCCAGGGCACCCAGGGTCTGGGGTTCCAGCCTCAGTAGGCAGGGCCCTGGGCTAGCCAAGGTTGATGTTCCCAACCCTGGTGGGCCGAAGCACGGGTGGGCTATTTGGGGTTCTGGGTGGAGGTGCCAGTGGGTGGGAGCCTGGGCCAGGAAGGGTCCGAGGTGCTGGCTCCAGTGTGTGGGAGCCCAGCCCACCCGTGATTTGGGGTGCTGGCCCTGGTGGTCTGGGGCCTGGGCCAGCCGGGTTTAAGGGTGCCATCCCCAGTGGGCAGGGACCAGGGCCACCCAGGATCCAGGGTTCCAGCCCTGGTGGGCAGGCACCCAGGCCACCTGGGGTTCAGGATTCTGGTCCCAGTGGCCAGGGGCCCAGGCCAGCCAGGACTCATGGTGCTGTCCCCAGTGAGGGAATGCCTGGGCCACCCAGGGCCCAGGATTTTGGCCTCAGGGAGCAGGGGATCGCGCAACCTGTATTCCAAATGCTGGCCCTGGTGGGTGGGCGCCTGGCCAGCTGGAGTCCAGGGTGCCAACACTGGCGTGTGGAGGCCTAGGCCAGCCCGGCTTCAGGGTTCCAGCCCTGGAGGGCAGGGTTCCAGGCCACCCAGGGCTCAGGATTCTGGCTCTGCTTAGTGGGGGACTGGGCCAGCTATGGTTAGGACTGTCAGCCCCAGTGGGCAGGATCCCGGGCCAGGCGGGTTTCAGGTATGATACTGGCCCTGGTGTCTGGGATCCTGGGCCAGCCAGGGTTGTGGGTGCTGGCCCTGATGGGTGGGGGCCAGGTCCAGCCTGGGTTTGGGGTGCCGGGCCCAGTGGGTGGGAACCCAAGCCATCCGGGATCCAGAGTGTTGACCCCAGTGGGTGGGTTCCTGGGCCACCCACAGTTCAGGGTGCTGACCCCGGTGGGCAGAAGCCTGGGCCACCTGGTATCCAGGCTGTAGGCCCCAGGGGATGGGGGCAGGGGCCAACAGTGCTTTGTGCTGCCTGACCCGGTGAGCAGGGCCCTGGGCCAGCCATGGTTCATGTTGCTGGCCCCAGTGGGTAGGGACCCTGGCCAGCTGTGTTTCTGGGTGCTGGTTGGTAGGGGCCCAGGCCACCCAGGGCCTGGGGTTCTGGCCCCAGTGGGTGGAGCCCTTGGCCAGCCAGGTTTCATGTTCCCAGCCATGGTGGGTGGGGGCCTGGGCCAGCCTGGGTGTGCTGTGCTTGTTCCCAGGGGACAAGGGTTCCGGCCACCTGGGGTTCTGTGTATGGCCCATGATAGATGGGCCCTGGGCCAGCTGGGGTTCAGGGTACCAGGCCCAGTAGGCTGGGACCCAGGCCAGCTGTGGTCCAGGGTGCTGGACCTGGTGGGCGGGAGCCCTGGTGCCATCCCTGGTGTATGGGGGCCCAGGCTACCCAGGGTCTAGGGTGCCTGCCATGGTGGGCAGAGGCCCAGGCCAGCTGGGGTTTGGAGTACCAGACTTGGAGGGCGGGGCCCAGGCAAGCTGGCATTCAGGGTTCCCAACCTGGTGAGTGGGGGCCTCGGGCACCCCAGGACTGGGGTGCAGGTCATAGAAAGAGGGCCCCCACACCAGTCAGTGTTTGAGGTGCTGGTGCCGGTGGTCAGGGACCCGGGACAGCTGGAGTTCAGCATGCCATCCATGGTAGGTGGAGGCCCAGGCCACAAGGGATTCAGTGTGTCAGCCCCAGTGGGCTTGGGCCCAGGCCAGCCGGGGTTTTGGGTGCTGACCATGGTTGGCATGGGCCCGGGCCAGCCTGGGGTTTTGAGTGCCAGCACTGGTCGGTGGGGCCCGGCCCAGCCAGTGTACATGGTGCCAGCCCCAGTGGGCAGGGGGTCGAGGCAGGTGAGGATCAGGATGCTGGCCCTGGAGGCTGGGTTCCTCACTAGCCACTCTTTGGGTTCCCGGCCCCACTGTGCAAGGGCCCAGGACAGCCGGGTTCTGGGGCAAGATGGGGAATGGGATATTGGCTCCGGTAGGCAGGAGCCCAGGTAAGCCACACTTCGTGACACCAGCCCCAGTGGGTGGCAGGAGATGGTGCCATCCCTGGGGTGTGGGGGCCTGGGAAACCTGGGGTCTGGATTGCCATCCCTGGTGGTGTTGGCCTAGGCCACCTGGGATTCAGGGTGCTTGCCTGGTGGACTGGGCCCAGGCCATCAGGCTTAGGGTGATGGCCCTGTTAGGCAAGGACCCAGGCCAGCCTGGGTTTGGGGTTCTGGTCCCAGTGGGTGGGGGCCCAGGCAACCAAGGATCTGCAGTGCCTGCCTTGGAGATCAAGGGCATGGGCCACCCAGGGTTCAGGGTTCTGGCTCTGGTGGGCAGGGCCCAGGCCACCTGGCATCCAGGGTGCCGGACCCAGAGGGCAGGGACCCAGGTCAGCTGGGGTTTGGGTTGCAGGCACCAGTGGGAGGGGGCCTGGGCCAGCCAGGGTTTTGGGTGAGGGCCATGGTAGGCAGGGGCCCAGGCAAGGCAGTGTTCATGGTGTGGGCTATGATAGGTGAATGCCCAGGACAGCGGGTTTGGGGTGCTGGCCATGGTAGGCAGTGGCCTGGGCCAGCCAGGGTTTGGGGTGCTGGCCCAGATGGTCAGGGGCAAGGGCTAGCCAAGATTTGGGGTCACTGCCTTGGTGGGCGGGGGTCCTACCCAGCCATGGATTGAGGAGCCAACCACAGTGTCTGGGGGCCTGGGCCAGCAGGGGTTAGGCATTCCAGCCTTGGTGGGAGGGGCCTGGGTGCCAGCCATGGTGGATGGGATCCTGGGCCAGCCAGGGTCCAGGGTGCTGACCCCAGTGAGAGGCAATCCGGGTGCCAACCCCGGTTGGGGGGGACTCAGGCAAGCCAGGGTTTGGGGTGCCAGCCCCAATGTGCAGGGGCCCGAGCTAGCCAGGGTCTGGAGTTCTGGCCCCGATGGGTGGGGGCCCAGGCCACAAGGTGTTCAGGGTGCAGGCCCTGGTGGCTGGGGACCCAGGCCAACTATGGATCAGGATGCTAGCCCCCTGGTGGGTGGGGGCCCAGAACACCCAGAGTCTGGGATTCTGGCCCCATTGGGCAGGGGCCCAGGCCACCAGGTTTCAAGGTCCAGGCCCTGGGGGGCAGGGGCACGGGCCACACGGGGTTCAGGGTGCCGGCCCCACTGGGTGGAGACCCAAATCAGCAGGAGTTTGGGGTTAAGGTTAGTTGTTTCTTTCGCCTAACAAGGGAAAATCCATTGTGTGCAAAGATGAATGTTGCTGTACATGATGCACTGCAAAAGCAGGAACACAGACTCACTGCCTGAAGACTTCTGGGGCAGACTTGAACAAGATTTCACTGTCCATGGCGTGGTCATCACAGGGTTTCACTGATAATGTAAGACATATCTTTACCCCCATTCAGTGTAATAGGGAAAAGGACAAATGTGAATCTTCTTGTAGAGCAAAAACTAATGAAGATGTGTTGAAGGGGTTTATAGTGAATAATTGTTCCTCAAAGTGCAATACTATTTGTACTGCATAGACTTTGATGACATGGGGTAGCAGAGAGACATAGTTATGTTTCTTTCACCAAACACGGGAAAAGCCATTGTGCCTAAAGATGATTGCTGCTCAAAATCCTGCACCATGCAAGCAGGAGCAAAGAAGTCAACATGAAGACTTCATTGGCAGAGCTGCACAAGATTTCACTGTCCCTGGCATGTTCATCACAGCATTTCACAGATAATGTCAGACATATCTTTAGCCCCATTCAGTGTAATAGGGATAAGGACAAATATGAATCTGCTTGTAAAGCAAAAACTAATAAAAATATATTCAAAGGTTTTATACTGAATAATTAGTTCTCAAAGGGGAGCATTATTTCAACTGCCAGCCTTGATCAACATGGGGTTGCACAGATACATGTTTCTATCACCTAACACAGAAAAAGCCATTGTGGGAAAAGGTGAATGTTGCTGTAGACCATGCACTGAAGAAGCAGGACCAAAGGCACTGCGCCTGAAGACCTCTTGGGCAGAGTTGAAGAATATTTCCCTGTCCCCGGCAAGTTCATCACAGGGTTTCACTGATAACGTCAGACATATCTGACCCATTCAGTGTGATAGGGTTAAGGAGAAACGTGAATTTGCTAGTAAAGCAAAAACTAATGTAGATGTGCTGAAGGGGTTCATAGGGAACAATTGGTTCTCATAGAGGAACATGAATTCTCCTTGCCACCCTTGGACAACAAGCATTCTCTGAGATACTTGGTTATGTTTCTTTCACCTAACACAGGAAAACCCATTGTGCACAAAGATGAATGTTGCTGTACACACTCAACTCTGCAAGCAGGACAAAAGGCAGTCAACCAGAAAACTTCTCATGCAGAGTTGAGCAAGATTTCACTGGCATAGTTCTTCATCACAGGCTTTCAAAAATGAGGTCAGATATCTCCTTACCCATCAGAGTGAAGTGGAATGAGGGTAAACATGAGTCTGCTAGTAAAGCAAAAACTAATGAAGATGTGTTGAAATGATGCATAGGGAATAATTATTTCTCAAGGGTAACATTATTTCACTTGGTCAGGTATGGAATACATGGGGATGCAGAGATACATAGTTATGTTTCTTTCACCTAATACTGGAAAACCCACTATGCACAATGGTGAATGTTGCTGTAGACCATGCACTGCACAAGTATGAGCAAAGGACCTTTGCCTTAAGACTTCTTGGGCAGAGTTGAAAAAGATTACCCTGTCCCTGGCAAGTTGTTCACATGGATGCATGATAATGTCAGACATATCTGTACCCATTCTTGTAATAGGGATAAAATAAATGTGAATCTGCTTGTAAAGCAAACACAAATGATGTGTTGAAGGGGTTTATAGGGAACAATTGGTTCTCTTAGAGAAGAACATGAAATCCTTTGGCATAATTGGACAACACACATTCTCAGAGATAGTTATGTTTCTTTCACCTAACACAGAAAAATCCAGTGTGCGCAAAGGTGAATGTTGCCATATATCCTGAACCATGCAAGCAGGAGAAAATGCAGTCAGCCTGAAGACTTCTTGTACATGGTTGAATAAGGTTTCACTGCAATACTTCTTCATGACAGGGTTTGACAGATGAGGTCAGATATCATTTTACACATTTGAGTGTAATAGGAATGATGATAAACATGAATCTGCTAGTAAAGCAAAAACTATTGAAGAGGTATTGAAGTCATGGATAGGGAACAACTTTTTCTCCAGGGGAACATTATTTCACTTGGCCAAGTGTGGAGAACAAGGGGTTACAGAGATACATAATTAAGTTTATTTTGCCTAACATGGGAAAACCCATTGTGTGCAATGGTGAATGTTGCTGTAGACAATGCAGTGCACAATCAGGAGCAAAGGCACTCTGCCTGAAGATGTCTTCTGCAGAGTTGAAAAAGATTTCCCTGTCCATGTCAAGTTGTACACAGGGTTTCTTTGATAATGTCAGACATATCTGTACTCCATTCAGTGTAATTGGGATATGGACAAGTGTGAATCTGCTAGTAAAGCAAAAACTAATGAAGATGTGTTGAAACTATGCATAGAAAACAACTTTTTCTCAAAGGATAACATTATTTCACTTGGCCAGATACGGACAACACGAGGTTGAAGAGATACACAGATAGGTTTCTTTCACCTAACATGGGAAAACCCCTTGTGCACAATGGTAAATGTTGCTGTAGGACCATGCAGTGCACAAGCAGGAGGAAAGGTACTCTGCCTGAACACGTCTTGGGCAGAGTAGAAGATTTCCCTGTCCCTGACAAGTTGTTCGCAGGATTTCACTGATAATATCAGGCATGTTTGTACCTCATTCAGTGAAATAGGCATAAGGACAAAGGTGAATCAGCTTGTAAAGCAGAAACTAATGAAGATGTTCACAGGGAACAATTGGTTTTCCTAGAGGAAAAGGAATTCTCCTTTCCAGCCTTGGACAACACACGTTCTCAGAATACTTAGTTATGTTTCTTTCCCCTAATATGGGAAAACCCATTGTGCACAAATGTAAATATTTCTGTATATCCTACACCGTGCAAGCAGGAGAAAATGCAGTAACCCTAAAGACTCCTTATACAGCGTTGCACAAGATTTCAGTGGCTTACTTCTTCATCACAGGGTTTCACAAATGACGTCATATATCTCTTTGCCCATTTGAGTGTAGTAAGAATGAGGATAAATATGAATCTGCTAGTAAAGCAAAAATGAATGAAGATGTGTTGAAATGATGCATAGGGAACAATTGATTTATAGATGAGGTCAGATATCACTTTACACATTTGAGTGTAACAGATATGAGGATAAAAATGGATCTGTTAGTAAAGCAAACACCAATGAAGATGGGTTGAAACGATGCATAGGGAACAATTGTTTCTCAAAGATAACATTATTTCACTTGGCCAGGTGTGGACAACATGGGGTTGCACAGATACATGGTTGTGTTTATTTCACCTAACACAGGATAACCCATTGTGCGCAATGATGAATGTTGCTGTAGACCATGCAGTGCACAAACAGGAGCAAAGGCACTCTGCCTGAAGACATCTTGGGTAGAGTTGAAGAATATTTCCCTGTCCCTGGTAAGTTGTTCACAGGGTTTCACTGATAATGTCAGACACATCTGTGCCCCATTCAGTGTAATAGGGATAAGGACAAATGTGAATTTGCTTATAATGCAAAAACTAATGTAGATGTGTTGAAGGGGCTTATGGGGAACAATTTGTTCTAGCGGAAAATGAATTCTCCTTTCTAGCCTTGGACAACACACATTCTCAGAGACAGTTGTTGTTGTTGTTGTTGTTGTTGTTTTTGCCTAGCACAAGAAAACCCATTCTGCACAAATGTCAAACTTTAATCAAGTACCAACAAATTGCCCCTGTCCTTCCACAATTAATCAAGTGAGCATTCCCCCTAACAACGACCAATCATGTGGTTCCCTTACTATTCCCGAAGAAGATCCCCAGATACCTCTGATTTATGCCTTATTTAATCATGGAAAATCAAGATTAAACGAAAAGAGGTATCACGCTTATGGCAACTTATATGGGGATTGGGTCCTTATATACTAACCAAGGATATAAGGGACCCCCAAACTTGGGAATATTTAATCGATACAGCAGCATTGAATCATCAAGGGAAACCACTAAAACCATATAAATTGAGGTTACAACAGCTGCTGGAAATAACAAAAACATTAAACCCGAAATTGATGTGCCTAATAGACCCCAATAGTAAACAAGACCACCATTTAGTGAAGACGCCATTGGACACTACAAAACCCCTCGCCTAGACTGGATCTCTGATGAACCAGTCTGGGTGGACCAGTGGCCACTAAAGAGGGATGAACTGATGGCTTTGAAAGGCCTGATCAATGAGCAACTATTAGCAGGACATATACGGAAATCCCACAGCCCGTGGAACACTCAGGTGTTCCTACACTGTAAAAAGACCGGAAAATGGCGTCTACTGAAAGATCTAAGGCAGGTCAATAAAACCTTAAGACCTTGGGGGTGCCCTCAAAGAGGGTTGCCATTACTATCTGCCATACCTGTGGGCTACTCCATTCTGGCGGTGGATTTGAAGGATTGCTTCTTTTCAGTCCCCTTATATCCGGAGGACTGTAAGAGGTTTGCATTCACAGTACCCAATTTCAACATTGAGGGACCTGTGGAATGCTATGAATGGCTATGCCTCCCCCAGGATATGGCTAACAGCCCAGTGATTTGTCATGAAGCTGTGGCCACAGCCCTGAAACCCATCAGGGGAGAGGGAGTCCAATTATACCATTATGTGGACGATCTCCTCATAGCCACTCCCAATCCGGATGCCCTGCCAGAATTGGAAAAGAGGCTTATACAGTGCCTCAACAATGCTTCCTTTTCAATATCACATGACAAGATACAGAGAATGTTGCCCATCAACTTTCTTGGGTCAAGGATCACCCTCAATGGAGTGAAACATCAAAAGCCCCAGATAATGCTCCCTGAACAACTGACACTGAATAGCCTCCAGAAGTTTTGTGGGCATGTCAACTGGCTCCGGCAATGGATGAAGATTCCTACATCCGACCTTCAGCCATTGTTTGACTTATTAAAGGGTGATAAGAGCCCATCCTCACCCAGGACTCTTACACCGGAGGCACAATTGGCTATATCCAAATTACAGGAGGATACAAACAATTCGGAACTCAAATGATACAGCCTGAAAGAAAAATTACATGTCCTCTTGTTCAACACCTCGCCCACAATTGTTGGAGCAATTTACCAAACAAAGGGGTCCATTGAGTGGTTGCACACATTGATAGGAAGCAGCCCAAGACATCTTGATGAAATCCAGGCTATGTCAAGGATGGTAAGGCAGGCCAGACTTACATGCTTGCAGGTTTTAAGAATGGAGCCAGATGAAATAGTGATGCCATACCTGTTAGCAGAAATAGATTGGCTGCTTCAGGAACATTCCGGCTTTGCGCGGGCTTGCCTCAACTTCCCAGGACAACTAGGTTGCCATTATCCAAAGACCCATTGGATTGCCTCCTTTAAGAACCTGCCTTGGCTACCTCCAAAGATATTTGTTAAGGAGCCTTTGGAGAATGCCAAAGTAGTGTTCACGGACGGGGGGGATAATGGAGCGGCAATTGTAGTCTATCCTCCCGAGCTAGACAAGATTATCTGTCAGCACGCAATTCCATTGCCAGAGAGGTCCGTTCAATTTAAGGAATTATACGCTGCTATGTGGGCCTTAGAAAATGTGAGTGAGCCATTCAATTTATATATGGACAGTTTATATGTAGCCAACTTGCTACCATGGCTGGGACGTTCTTTTGTCCTCCTCGATAGCAACCCTTTATCCCCATTGATGGTAAAGGTCGCATCATTGCTGGCTACATGCTCACAGCCTATTTTCTTGGAGCACATACGCAGTCATCAGCCATTGCCAGTTTTTTTAGCAGAAGGAAACGTGCAGGCAGATTTACTAGCCTCAAATTCGGAACCTATAGAAATAGGCGTGGCTAACCCTCAGGACCTTCACGATTTAACAACGTGAACATCGGAGGACTCAAAAAATTGTTTCCAAATGTACCTCCATGGCAATTGAAGCAAACCATCCGAAGTTGCTCCCAATGCGCGGCTTTAATTCACGCTCCACCACTGCAGTCTATGGGAATAAACCCACGGGGGCTAAAATCCAATTGCATCTGGCAGATGGACGTTTTTCACCATAGCCCATTCGGCAGGCTGCAGTATGTTTTTGTAACAATTGACACATACTCAAAATTCATTTGGGCTACCTGCCAGACTGGAGAGTCCACCAAGAAGTTAATATATCACCTATTTGTTTGTTTCGAGGTGATGGGACTCCCCAAAGCAATCAAGACGGATAATGGACCCGCCTTTACCAGCCAGGCATTTAAAACCTTTTGTGCCCTGTGGAACATTGAGCATACCACCGGGATTCCGTACAACCCTCAAGGCCAGGCCATCGTGGAAAGAACTAATGGGATACTCCAGTCTCATTTGAAAAAAGAAAAAGGGGGAGAGAGTTCCCACCGTCAGTAATTTTAGCTAAAATTTTGTTTACATTAAACGTTCTGGACGTATCTAAAGACCAGAACGAAACTAGAATTAAGAGGCACTGGGGTCAACTTCCACGTCCCCCAGAGACCTGGGTATGGTGGAAGGACCCAATGACAGCCCAATGGAGAGGTCCAGAGTTGTTGCTGTCAGAAACGAGGGGTGCAGCTTGTGTATTCCCCAGGGAAGAGAAGGAACCATGATGGGTTCCAGCGAGGAACATGGTACGAGCCTCGGATAAACAAGTGCAGCAAAGAAAGAGTAACACCTGTTTCTTCTCCCCAGAGCAACCACAAGCAGACTGACAGTCTGGACTCCAAGGCTCGAGGGTATACATGTAAATAATTGCTGTATTATTGTAGTTGACATTTTTATTGTTATAGTTGATAACTTGGTATTAAAATAGTTGTTAAGATGACGAATATGGAACAGATAATGGTGTTAATGATGCTAGGGACTCTAGAATTTAATATAGTAAAAAGGGATCCAGATAAAGCAACACCAATGAGTAATGATACCATAGGAATGACCAATCTAACCGTAACTTCCCCGAATGAGATTACAAACCGGCAAACTACACCTGAGACAACCTTCCCAGTCACTCCCAAATACCAGATCATGTATGACATTCCTCAAAAATTTAGGCATAAGAGGATGTCATGGAGATGGCAACACTCAGGCAATGACTCCTATCAGGAGCAGGAATCGAAATTAGTGGAAATTGAATTGGAAAAAGAACAGAAAACCAAGGAAGAATTGGATATACTCAAATTGAACGGCAAATTCACAAAAGAAAAAAATGCTAGAGAACGGTAAAACAATCTTGGTGGAAGCAGATAAAGTTAAAGATAAAGACAAAGGCTTCACACCAATCATACTCTCTGGCGATGAGATTAACAATATCTATATGACAAAATCAGACGAAGTGATCAGGAGAGTCAGAAATTTAGTGAGACAGGCAGTCAATCCCATCATAATACCTGAGGATGAGGTGATTTACCTTTACCTTGAACATGTGAGGAACCGATATAGAGAAACCACCCCAAAAGTGTTGGAGGTATTGGGAATCAGAGAGGCTAAAAGGAAGAATAGAATGCCTGAAACAAAACAACCAGGAGCAGTGGCAGAAGGCCCACAGATCACCAACCTCCCCTCTGACGGCTCAGGGACAACTTCGGAAGAAAAGGCGCGTAGATTGGAAGGGCCGGAAGAGAGGAAGGAAGATGATGAGACCGGGTCGCCACAATATACTTATTGGGCATTTGTTCCCAATCCCCCAATTAACAGAGCTATATCCTGGGATGACTTGCCAGTGGTAGTGTATGGTAACAACGCGGAGTGGCTGCCAGGCCCTTATGAATTTAAGGGGCTGATGATACCAAATGAAGAAGGGAGGTTGATCTGGAACTATAAGATCGGTGTAGAGGGTGTCCCAGTGTGTATGGGAAAAGGGCTACATTGCCTCAAGGTGGGCTTTCCAAACTGGCCCATGGCCAACGGTCCATATGACCAGGTACCATCCTTCAGTATGTTGTCATTCCTGCCGGTACGGCATATACACTATGAATGCAACATACAATTGGACCATTTTCCAGAGTATCGGATCCAATATGATAAGTGCCCTAATTCTTGCACCTGGATCCTTAATAATGACTCCCATGGAGTAGTGATGGATCAGAGTTTGGTTGACTCCTACCGGGCGGAGAATAAGACTGGGAAAGGGAGCTCTGTGAGTTTTCTTTTCCAGTGGAAGATTAAGTGGCACGAGGGAGGTTATACACCACCTGCCCCCTTTTTGGTCAAATAATTCGATCCTTTTCCAACTAAAGGGTCAATGCCAAGGAAACAGGACCATATCTGGAAGTTGGCCACCACCTTGTTTCCGGTATTGACATTGGAAAACAATCAAACAGAGGAACATCGTTTTACTAGAACGGTTATACAAGCTTGTGTGCGTGTACCCTATCTTTTAATCATTGGAGACATCACCTGGGACAGCACTGAATGATCTGTGCTTTGCAAGAGCTGCACGATGCATACATGCACAGATCCAACAGTGCATTTTGACTGGACCACGCAGAGTCTTTACATCCTCAGAATGTGTGAGAACACCTGGGTTCCAGTCAAAATGGACAGGCCATGGCAGGAATCTCCTACCATAGCCTTGCTCCAACAGGCTGAGTCTGATGTTCTTAAAAGGTCCAAGAGGTTCATAGCCACCCTCATTGCCATTGTCATCATCATCATAGGTGTCACAGCGCTGGCCCTGTGAGTGGAGTTGCACTCCAACAAGCAGTGCAGACAAAGAGCCACATAGAATCCTGGCATGCTGAGTCTGTCAAGTTATGGTCAGGCCAACATAATATAGATCAATCATTGCAAGAACAAATTAATGAGTTGTGCCAGGCCATCATCTTGATCGGAGACCGGCTGTCAGGGGTTCAACTGCGGCTCCAGCTCCACTGCGATTGGAACTCCACGAGCTTTTGCATAACACCTGCCATGTACAATGAGTCGCGGCACAATTGGACCATTGTAAAACAACACATCACCGGGATAGGGAATGCATCTGCCCTTATCCAGGACCTGCATAGAGAAATCTTAATCATGAAGAATCAGACCATGCCAACAGTTAAAGGGGAAGACGTATTAGTAGGATGGGTCAACAAGGTACAATCAATGGCATCATTCACTCGGAATTTCTTTCTCAATCCAATGCATATTTTAATCACTGTTTCAATCATTTTTGTATTTATAACTATTATTGTAATGTATTGCATGATTAGACAAGCAAAAATGAGAACACAAGATGCTGTGGTACGAACTATGGTATCCATTATCTCACAAATGCAAACTTGGAAACAACAGTTTGATTGTAACAACATGTATCCTGGATCCCTGTAAATACTTTTGTAAATAGTTGTATAGTTTTGATGGTTACTGTTGCATTGGTTTTGATCTTATGAAACAATGTTTATTATAGTTAAAGATTTGTTTCTGTAACCCCCAAGCAGCCAATCTTGAGGAAGCCAATCAAAGAGGAGGTCACTGGTCCTCCCTTCATTTTCTTTTTTTAATTAGAAAAAAAGGGGGAGATGTTGGGGATTTTTAAAATAATATTTCCCAGCTAGGGTCCCTCATAACAGCCTGAGGGGCTGACCCCTTGTTGACCCCAGGGCTCATCTCACTCACTCAAAACAGCCCCTCCCATCAAGTGAGCAAAGATGGCCCCCGGCCAGCTTGACCAGCCTCAACCACCATAATTTTCATTGGCTCCCCTCACCACCTTGCAGGTAGTAACTGTCTCCACTTGGCAGTTATGTCCATTTGCCCCTGTACCTGCCAGCTGTGTGCCCGGATTGGCTGAACCCCACCATGTGACCCCTCCAGGACCCTATAAAAGCAGGGCTTCTGAACCCCATATCCATCCCTGTAGCACCACCGATCCTGACCTCTCTGACCATCTCCTGAACCTCATCACCTGGACCAGCGCTCCTTACTCCAGCAAGACCATCTAGCAAGCCACGAAGACCCTCCCAACTCCTCCCATCCTTGGGAAGGAGGGGGGTAAAGAAGGCGAGCCGTGAGAGTCAAAACCATCGGACCTCACCTAAACACCAGTGGCTGAGGCTGTGCCTTTTAGGCTGAGCTGTACCAGCACTTAGCCTGCAGCATTCCATGCTGCAGGCTTAGAGCCAGCACTTAAAGGGATAGAGCCTTGCTCTATAGGGTCTGCTTTCTCCTTGCTCTGCATAAGGGGAGCACCCCAATAAAGCTGCCCTGTCCTTCTCCAACCATCTGAAGGTCTCCTGAGTTCCTTCTTTCCCATCATAGGCCATATTATTAGGTTGAGGGTTTGGGCCTAACTTTAGCTGGGCTAGAGCTAAAACCCCGACAGTGCACAATGGCTTTGGCCATGTACAGGGAAAGAAACCTAAGAATGTATCTCTGAAACCCCATCTTCTCCAAAGCTCTCAACATGCAGTCTTGTTCATCTACGAGAGCTAAGTCTTCCACTAAAAGCCTTAACACACACGTTCATTACATTTCGTTATATAAGCAGATGCCATTTGGCGTTAATACAATCAATAGGGCGAAAGTGCTATGTGACCTTCTCCGGGAAACTCTGCATTGAACAACCACTAAGGGGTGACACCTTGTTCATCTCAGCCCATGGAGTTCTCAGTGTGTGGGCCTTTGCTCCTGCCAGCAACGATATGGATATAGCACAGCATTCCACTTTGCACACAAAGGCTTTGGCCATGTACGGGGTAAGAAAACTAAGTATGTACATCTGAAACCCCGTCTTGTCCAAAGCTGGCAACATGCAGTAAGTAGTGTTCAACTACGAGAGCTGAGTTTTCCACCCAAATCCCTTCCACGCACATTCACTACGTTTCATTATATAAGCAGGTGCCATTTGGCATTAATACAATGAATAGGGCGAAAGTGCTATATAACCTTCTCGGGGAAACTCTGCATTCACCAGCACCAAGGGGTGACACCTTGTTCATGTCTGGCCATGGAGTTCTCAGTGTGCCGGCCTTTGCTCCTGCCAGGACCGTTATGGATATAGCACAGCATTCCACATTATGCACAATGGCTTTGGCCATGTACGGGGAAAGAAACCTAAGAATGTATCTCTGAAACCCCGTCTTCCCCAAAGCTCTCAACATGCAGTCTTGTTCAATTACGAGAGCTAAGTCTGCCACTAAAAGCCTTCACACACACGTTCATTATGTTTCATTATATAAGCAGGTACCATTTGGCGTTAATACAATCATTAGTGCGAAAGAGCTATGTGACTTTCTCCGGGAAACTCTGCGGTGAACAAGAACCAAGGGGTGACACCTTGTTCACCTAGGGACATGAGATCTCAGCGTGCCGGGCTTTGCTCCTGCCAGCAATATTATGGATATAGCACAGCATTCCACTTTGCCCACAATGGCTTTGGCCATGTACGGGGAACGAAACCTAACTATGTATCTCTAAAACCCTTTCTTCTCCAAAGCTGGTAACGTGAAATCTTGTTCAACTACGAGAGCTGAGTTTTAAATGCAAAGGCTTTCCACTCACATTCATTACCTTTCATTATACAAGCAGGTGCCATTTGGCATTAATACAATCATTTGGGTGAAAATGCTGTATTACCTTCTCAGGGAAATTCTGCATTGACAAACACCAACAGGTGACACCTTGTTCATCGCAGCTCTTGGAATTCTCAGTGTGCCGGTCTTTGCTCCTGCCAGCACCGTTATGGATATAGCACAGCATTCCATTTTGCGCACAATGGCTTTGACTATGTACGGTGAAAGAAACCTAAGTATGTATCTCTTTAACCCAGTCTTGTCCAAGGCTGGCAACATGCAGTATTTTTCACCTACGAGACCTATGTCTTGCACACAAAGCCTTTCCACGCACACTGATTACGTTTCATTATATAAGCAGATGCCATTTGGCATTAATACAATCAATAGGGCAAAAGTGGTATATAACCTTCTCCGTGAAACTCTGTGTTCATGAAGCACCAAAGGGGTGTCACCTTGTTCATCGCAGCCCTTGGAGTTCTCAGTGTGCTGGGCTTTGCTCCTGCCAGCACCGTTATGGATATAGCATAGCATTCCATTTTACACCAGTGGATATTCCCATGTGCAGGGAAAGAAACCTTAGTCTGTATCTCTGAAACCACATCTTGTCCAAGGCTGGCAACGTGCAGTATTGTTCTACTATGACAGCTAAGTCTTCCTCGAGAAGCCTTTCCACGCACATTCATTACTTAACATTATATAAGCAGGGGCCATTTGGCGTTAATAAAATCAATAGGGCGAAAGAGTTATATGACATTCTCCGGGAAACTCTGTGTTGACCAAGCACCAAGGGTTGACACCTTGTTCATAGCAGCCCATGGAGTCCTCAGTGTGCCGTCCCTTGCTCCTGCCGGCACCCTTATGGATATAGAGAAGCATTCCATTTTGCACCAGTGGATTTTCCCATGTGCAGAGAAAGAAACCTTAGTATGTATCTCTGAAACCACGTCTTGTCCAAGGCTGGCAACATGCAGTAGGTTCAACTAAGAGAGCTAAGTCTTTCTCACAAAGCCCTTCCATGCACATTCATTAAGTTTCATTATACCATCAGGTGCCATTTGGTATTAATACAATCAATAGGGCAAAAGTGCTATATGACCTCCGGGGAACTCTGCATTCACCAAGCACCAAGGGGTGACACCTTGTTCATCTCTGGCCATGGAGTTCTCAGGGGGCTGCCATTTGCTCCTGCAAGGACCATTATGGATATAGCACAGCATTCCCTTTGTGCCATTGGATTTTCCCATGTGCATGGAAAGAAACCTTAGTATGTATCTCTGAAACCGAGTCCATTCCAAGGCTGGCAACGTGCAATCATGTTCAACTACGAGAGCTGAGTCTTGCACGCAAAGTCTTTCCAGGCACATTCATTACATTTCATTACATAAGCAGGTGCCATTTGTCATTAATACAATCAGTAGGGTGAAAGTGCTATATGACCTTCTCCGGGAAACTCTGCCTTCACCAAGCACCAGCGGGTGACACCTTGTTCATCTCTGGCCATGGAGTTCTCAGTGTGCCTGCCTTTGATCCTGCCAGGACCGTTATGGATATAGCAGAGCATTTCACTTTGCCCCAGTGGATATTCCCATGTGCAGTGAAAGAAACCTTAATATGTATCTCTGAAACCACATCTTGTCCAAGGCTGGCAACGTGCAGAAGTGTTCAACTACGAGAGCTAAGTCTTTCTCGCAAAGCCTTTCCACACACATTCATTACGTTTCATTATATACGCAGGTGCCATTGGGCATTAATACAATCAATAGGGTGAAAGTGCTATATGACCTTGTCCAGGAAACTGTGCATTCAGCAAGCACCAAGGGGTGATACCTTGTTCATCATTTCCCATGGAGTCCTCAGTGTGCTGGCCTTTGCTCCTGCCAGCAAACTTATGGATATAGCACAGCATTCCACTTTGCGCCAGTGGATTTTCCCATGTGCAGGGAAAGAAACCTTAGTATGTATCTCTGAAACCACATCTTGTCCAAGGCTGGCAACATGCAGTAGTGTTCATCTACAAGAGCTAAGTCTTTCTCACAAAGCCTTTCCATGCACATTCATTACGTTTCATTATATACGCAGGTGCCATTTGGCATTAATACAATCAATAGGGAGAAAGTATTATATGATCTTCTCCCGGAAATCCTGAGTTGACCAAGCACCAAGGGGTGATACCTTGTTCATTGTATCCCATGGAATCCTCAGTGTGCCGACCTTTGCTCCTGCCAGCAACATTATGGATATAGCACAGCATTCCACTTTGCGCCAGTGGATTTTCCCATGTGCAGGGAAAGAAACATTAGTATGTATCTCTGAAACCACAACTTGTATAAGGCTGCCAATGTACAGTTGTGTTCAACTACGAGAGCTAAGTCTTCTTCACAAAGCCTTAACACACACGGTCATTACGTTTCATAATATAAGCAGGTGCCATTTGACATTAATAAAATCAATAGGGTGAAAGTGCTATATGACCTATCTGGGAAACACTGCATTGACCAAGCACCAAGGGGTGACAGCTTGTTCTTCGCAGCCCATGGAGTTCTCAGTGTGCCAGCCTTTACTCTTGCCAGCACACTTAAGGACATAGAGAAGCATTCCAATTTCCGCACAATGGCTTTTGCCATGTACGGGGAGAGAAACCTTAGTATGTATCTCTGAAACAACATCTTGTCCAAGGCTGGCAACATGCAGTAGTGTTCAGCTATGAGGGCTGAGTCTTCCAGGCAAAGTCTTTCCACGCACATTCATTATGTTACATTATATAAGCAGGTGCCATTTGGCATTCATACAATCAATAGGGCAAAAGTGCTATATGACCTTCTCCGGGAAACTCTGCATTGACCAAGAACCAAGGGTTGACACATTGTTCACCAAAGCCCATGGAGTCCTCGGTGTGCCGACCTTTCCTCCTGCCAGCAACATTATGGATATAGCGCAGCATTCCACTTTGCGCCAGTGGATTTTCCCGTGTGCAGGGAAAGAAACCTTAGTATGTATCTCTGAAACCACAACTTGTATAAGGCTGCCAACGTGCAGTAGTGTTCAACTATGACAGCTAAATCTTCTTCACAAAGCCTTAACACACACGGTCATTATGTTTCATAATATAAGCAGGTGCCATTTGGCATTCATACAATCAATAGGGCGAAGGTGCTATATGACCTTCTCCGGGAAACTCTGTGTTGACCAAGCACCTAGGGTTGATACATTGTTCACCACAGCCCATGGAGTCCTCGGTGTGCCGTCCTTTGCTCCTGCCAGCAAACTTATGGATACAGAGAAGCATTCCATTTTGCTCCAGTGGATATTCCCATGTGCAGGGAAAGAAACCTTCCTATGTATCTCTGAAACCAAGTCTTGTCCAAGGCTGGCAACAGGCAGTAGTGTTCAACTAGGAGAGCTAAGTCTTTCTCACAAAGCCTTTCCATGCACATTCATTACGTTTCATTATGCCAGCAGGTGACATTTGGCATTAATAAAATCAATAGTGCGAAAGTGCTATATGACCTTGTCCGGGAAACTCTGCGTTCTCCAATCACCAATGGTGACACCTTCTTCATCTCTTGCCATGGAGTTCTCAGGGTGCCAGCATTTGCTTCTTCAAGGGCCATTATGGATATAGCACAGCGTTCCATTTGCACCATTAGATTTTCCCATGTGCAGGGAGAGAAACCTTAGTATGTATCTTTGAAACCACGTCCGTTCCAAGGCTGGCAATGTGCAGTAGTGTTCAACTATGAGAGCTAAGTCTTTCTCACAAAGCCTTTCCACGGACATTCATTATGTTTCATTATATAAGCAGGGGCCATTTGGCATTAATACAATCAACAGGGCAAAAGTGCTATATGACCTTGTCCGGGAAACTCTGCGTTCACCAAGCACCAAGGGTTGCCACCTTGTTCATCGTAGCCCATGGAGTCCACAGTGTGCCAGCCTTTGCTCCTGACAGCACCGTTATGGATGAAGCACAGCATTCCTCTCTGCGCCAATGGATTTTCCCATGTGCAGGGAAAGAAACCTTAGTATGTATCTCTGAACACACGACTTGTCTAAGGCTGCCAACGTGCAGTAGTGTTCAACTACAAAAGCTAACTCTTCTTCGCAAAGCCTTAACACACACGTAAATTACGTTTCATAATATAAGCAGTTGACATTTGACTTTAATACAATCAATAGGGTGAAAGTGCTATATGACCTTCTCCGAGAAATGCTGCGTTGAGCAGTCACCAAGGGGTGAGACCTTGTTCATCACAGCCCACGGAGTTCTCAGTGTCCCGGGCTTTGCTCCTTCCAGCACCCTTATGGATATAGCACAGCATTCCACTTTGCGCACAATGGCTTTTGCCAAGTACAGGGAAAGTAACCTTCGTATGTATCTCTGAAACCGCTTCTTCTCCAAAGCTATCAACGTGCAGTCTTGTCCAACTCCGAGAGATAAGTCTTACTCAAAGACTTAACACACACATTCATTACGTTTCATTATATGAGCAGGGGCCATTTGGCATTGATACAATCATTATGGCGAAAGTGCTATGTGACCTTCTCCGAGAAACTCTGGATTGAACAAGCCCCAAGGGTGACACCTTGTTCATCACAGCTCATGTAGTTCTCAATGTGCCAGCCTTTGCTCCTGCCAGCAACGTTATGGATATAGCACAGCATTCCACTTTGTGCACAATGGCTTTTGCCATGTTCACGGAAAGAAACCTTAGTATGTATCTCTGAAACCATGTCTTTCCAAGGCTGGCAACGTACAGCAGTGTTCAACTACAAGAGATCAGTCTTCCACGCAAACTTTTAACACACACGTTCATTATGTTTCATTATATAAGCAGATGCCATTTGGCATTAATACAAACAACAGGGCGAAAATGCTATTTGACCTTCTCAAGAAACTGCATTGACCAAGACCAAAGGGTGACACCTTGTTCATCACAGCCCATGGAGTTCCCAGTGTGCCAGCCTTTGCTCCTGACAGCACCGTTATGCATATAGCATGGCATTACACTTTGCTTACAATGGCTTTTGCCATGTACAGGGAAAGCAACCTATGTATGTATCTTGGAAAGCCTGTCTTCTCGAAAGCTGGCAACATGCAGTCTTGTTCAACTATGAAAGCTGAGTTTCCAACACAAAGGCTTTCCACATACATTCATTACATTTCATTATATAAGCAGGTGCCATTTGGCATTAATTGAATCACTAGGGCGAAAATGCTACATGACATGCTCTGGGAAACTCTGCATTCACCAAGCACCAAGGGGTGACACCTTGTTCATCTCTAGCCATGGAGTTCTCAGTGTGCCAGCCTTTGCTCTTGCCAGGACCATCATGTATATAGCACAGCATTCCACTTTGCGCCAGTGGATTTTCCCATGTACAGGGAAAGAAACCTTAATATGTATCTCTGAAACCACATCTTGTCCAAGGCAGGAAAATGCTGCAGTGTTAAACTACGAGAGATAAATCTTTGTCGCAAAGCCTTTCCACGTACATTCATTACATTTCATTTATAAGCAGGTGCAATTTGGCATTAATACAATCAATAGGGCGAAAGTGCTATATTACCTTCTCAGGGAAACTCTGCATTCACCAAGCACCAAGGGCTGACACCTTGTTCATCGCAGCCCTTGGAGTTCTCAGTGTGCCGGCCTTTGCTCCTGCCAGCACCGTTATGGATATAGCACAGCATTCCATTTTGCGCCAGTGGATATTCCCATGTGCAGGGAAAGAAACCTTAGTATGTATCTCTGAAACCACGTCTTGTCCAAGGCTGGCAACCTGCAGTATTGTTCAACTACGAGAGCTAAGTCTTCCTCGCAAAGCCTTTCGATGTACATTCATTATTTATCATTATATAAGCAGGGGCCATTTGGCATTAATACAATCAATAGTGCGAAAGTGCTCTATGACCTTGTACGGGAAACTCTGCGTTGACTAAGCACCAAGGGGTGACACCTTGTTCAGCACAGCCCTTGGAGTTCTCAGTGTGCTGGCCTTTGCTCCTGCCAGCAATGTTATGGATATAGCACAGCATTCCACTTTGTGCACAATGGCTTTTGCCATGTACGTGGAAAGAAACCTTAGTATGTATCTCTGAAACCACGTCTTTTCCAAGGCTGTCAATGTACAGTAGTGTTCAACTACGAGAGCTCAGTCTTCCACGCAAACCTTTAACACACACGTTGATTATGTTTCATTATATAAGCAGGTGCCATTTGGCATTAATACAAACAACAGGGCGAAAATGCTATTTGACCTTCGCAAGAAACTTTGCATTGACCAAGAACAAGGGGTGACACATTGTTCATCACAGCCCATGGAGTTCCCTGTGTGCGGGCCTTTGCTCCTGACAGCACCGTTATGGATATAGCATAGCATTAAACTTTGCTTACAATGGCTTTTGCCATGTACAGGGAAAGCAACCTATGTATGTATCTCTGAAACCCCCGTCTTGTCTAAAGCTGGCAACCTGCAGTCTTTTTCAATTATGAAAGCTGAGTTTCCCACACAAAGCCTTTCCATGCACATTCATTACGTTTCATTATATAAGCAGGTGCCATTTGGCATTAATACAATCATTAGTGTGAAAGTGCTATGTGACCTTCTCCGGGAAACTCTGCGTTGACCAAGCACCAAGGGGTGAAACCTTGTTCATCTCAGCTGATGGAGTTCTCAGGATGCCGGGCTTTGCTACTGCCAGCAATGTTATGGATGTAGCACTGCATTCCACGTGCGCACAAAGGCCTTTGCCATGTACTCGGGAAGAAACCTCAGTATGTATCTCTGAAACCTCATCTTGTCCAAGGCTCTCAACGTGCAGTAGTGTTCAACTCTGACAGCTAAGTCTTTCTGGCAAAGCCTTAACACACACGTTCATTATATTTCATTATATAAGCAGGTGCCATTTGGCATTAATACAATCAATAGGGCGAAAATGCTATATGACCTTCTCCGAGAAAATCTGCATTGACCAAGCACCAAGGCGTGACACCTTGTTCATCACAGCCCATGGAGTTCTCAGTGTGCCGGCCTTTGTTCCTGCCACCACGCTTATGGATATAGCACAGCATTCCACTTTGCCCACAATGGCTTTTGCCATGTACAGGGAAAGAAACCCTAGTATGTATCTCTTTAACCTCATCATATCCAAGGCTGGCAACGTGCAGAAGTGTTCAACTATGAGAGCTAAGTCTTCCAAGCAAAGCCTTAACACACAGGTTCATTACGTTTCATTATATTAGCAGGTGCCATTTGGCATTAATACAATCAATAGGGCAAAAGTGCTATATGACATGCTCCCGGAAACTCTGCATTCACCAAGCACCAAGGGGTGACACCTTGTTCATCTCTGGCCATGGAGTTCTCAGTGTGCCGGCCTTTGCTCCTGCCAGGACCATTATGGATATAGCACAGCATTCCACTTTGCGCCAGTGGATTTTCCCATGTGCATGGAAAGAAACCTTAGTATGTATCTCTGAAACCACATCTTGTCCAAGGCAGGAAAAGTGCTGCAGTGTTAAACTACAAGAGAGAAGTCTTTGTAGCAAAGCCTTTCCACGTACATTCATTACACTTCATTTATAAACAGGTGCAATTTGGCATTAATACAATCAATAGGGCGAAAGTGATATATGACCTTCTCAGGGAATCTCTGCATTCACCAAGCACCAAGGGTTGCCACCTTGTTCATCGCAGCCCATGGAGTTCTCAGTGTGCCGGCCTTTGCTCCTGCCAGCACCGTTATGGATATAGCACAGTATTCCAATTTGAGCTCAATGGCTTTTGCAATGTACGGGTAAAGATACCTCAGTATGTATCTCTGAAACCCCATCTTGTCCAAGCCTCTCAACATGCAGTAGTGTTCATCTCCGAGAGCTAAGTCTTTCTGGCAAAGCCTTAACACACACGTTCATTATATTTCATTATATAAGCAGGTGCAATTTGGTATTAATACAATCAATAGGGCGAAAATGCTATATGACCTTCTCCGAGAAACTCTGCGTTGACCAATCACCAAGGCGTGACACCTTGTTCATCACAGCCATGGTGTTCTCAGTGTGCCGGCCTTTGCTCCTGCCAGCAATGTTATGGATATAGCAGAGCATTCCACTTTGTGCACAATGGATTTTGCCATGTACGGGGAAAGAAATCTAAATATGTATCTCTGAACACACGTCTTGTCCAAGGCTGGCAACGGGCAATAGTGTTCAACTACGAGAGCTAAGCCTTCCTCGCAAAGCCTTAACACACGCGTTCATTACATTTCATTATATAAGCAGGTGCCATTTGTCATTAATACAATCATTATGGCGAAAGTGCTATATGACCTTCTCCGGGAAACTCTGTGTTGACTAAGCACAAAGGGGTGACACCATGTTCATCTTAGGCCATGGAGTTCTAAGTGTGCCGGACTTTGCTCCTGCCAGCAACGTTATGGATATAGCACAGCATTCCACTTTGTGCACAATGGCTTTTGCCATGTACGGGGAAAGAAACCTTAGTATGTATGTCTGAAACCCCGACTTGTACAATGCAGGCAATGTGCTGTACTGTTCAACTACAATTGCTATGTCTTCCACGCAAGGCTCTAACACACACGTGCATTATGTTTCATTATATAAGCAGGTGCCATTTGGCATTAATACAATCAATAGGGCGAAAATGCTATATGACCTCCTCCAAGAAACTTTGCGTTGACGAAGACCAATGGGTGACACCTTGTTCATCACAGCCCATGTAGTTCTCAGTGTGCCGGCCTTTGCTCCTGACAGCACCGTTATGGATATAGCACAGCATTACACTTTGCTCACAATGGCTTTTGTCATGTACAGGGAAAGCAAACTATGTATGTATCTCTGAAACCCCATCTTGTCCAAAGCTGGCAACGTGCAGTCTTGTTCAACTACGGGAGCTCAGTTTTCCACCCAAAGCCTTTCCACTCACATTCATTACGTTTCTTTATATAAGCAGGTGCCATTTGGCATTAGTACAATCATTAGCCTGAAAGTGCTATGTGACCTTCTCCAGGAAACTCTGCATTGACCAAGCACCAAGGGGTGACACCTTGTTCATCACAGCCCATGGGGTTCTCAGTGTGCCTGCCTTTGCTGCTTCTCACACCGTAATGGATATAGCACAGCATTCCACTTTGGGCCAGTGGATTTTCCCATGTGCAGGTAAAGAACCCTTAGTGTGTATCTCTGAAACCCCATCTTGTCCAAGGCTGGCAACGTGCAGTAGTGCTCAACTATGAGAGCTAAGTCTTCCATGCAATGCCTTATCACACACGTCCATTATGTTTCATTATACAAGCAGGTCCCACTTGGCCTTAATACAATCAATAGGGTGAAAGTGCTATGTGACCTTCTCCGGGAAACTCTGCATTGACCAAGCACCAAGGGGTAACACGTTTTTCATCTCTGGCCATGGAGTTCTGAGTGTGCTGGACTTTGCTCATGCCAGCACCATTATGGTTATAGTGCAGCATTCCACTTTTTGCCAGTGCATTTTCCCATGTGCATGGAAAAATCTTAGTATGTATCTCTGAAACCCCGTCATGTCCAAGGCTGGCAACATGCAGTAGTGTTCAACTACGAGAGCTAAGTCTTCCACCAAAGACTTAACACACAAGTTCATTATGTTTCATTATATAAGCAGGTCCCATTTGGGCTTAATACAATCAATTGGGCGAAAGTGCTATGTGACCTTCTCCGGGAAACTCTGCGTTGACCAAGCACCAAGGGGTGACACCTTGTTCATCTCTGGCCATGTAGTTCTCAGTGTTCCGGCCTTTGCTCTTGCCAACTCCGTTATCGATATAGTGCAGCATTCCACTTTGTGCCACTGGATTTTCCCATGTGCAGGGAAAGAAACCTTAGTATGTATCTCTGAAACCACATCTTGTCCAAGGCTGGCAACATGCAGTATTGTTCAACTATGAGAGCTAAATCTTTCACGCAAAGACTTCACACAAATGTTCATTACGTTTCATTATATAAGCAGGTCCCATTTGGCCTTAATACAATCAATAGTGAGAACGTGCTATGTGACCTTTTCCGGGAAACTCTGCGTTGACCAAGCACCTAGGGGTGAAACCTTGTTCATCTCTGGCCATTTATTTCTCAGTGTGACGGCCTTTGGTCCTGCCAGCACTGTTATGGATATAGCGCAGCATTCCACTTTGTGCCAGTGGATTTTCCCATGTTCAGGGAAAGAAACCTTAGTATGTATCTCTGAAACCCCATCTTGTCCAAGGCTGGCAACGTGCAGTAGTGTTCAACTATGAGAGCTAAGTCTTCCATGCAAATCCTTAACACACACGTTCATTACCTTTCATTATACAAGCATGTCCCATTTGGCTTTAATACAATCAATAGGGCAAAAGTGTTATGTGACTTTCTCTGGGAAACTCTGCATTCACCAAGCACCACGGGGTGACTCCATCTTCATCCCTGGCCATGGAGTTCTCAGGGTGCTGGCCTTTGCTGCTCCCAGCACTATTATGGATATAGCGTAGCATTCCACTTTGCGCACAATGGCTTTTGCCATGTACGGGGAAAGAAACCTAAGTATGTATCTCTGAATCCCAGTCTTGTCCAAGGCTGGCAACCTGCAGTATTGCTCAACTAGGAGAGCTAAGGCTTTCCCGCAAAGCCTTTACTCACACGTTCATTATGTTTCATTATATAAGCATGTCCCATTTGGCCTTAATACAATCAATAGTGCGAAAGTGCTATATGACCTTCTCCAGGAAAATCTGCACTGACCAAGCACCAAGGGGTGACACCTTGTTCACCTCAGCCCATGGAGTTCTCAGTGTGCTGGCCTTTGTTGTTACCAGCACCGTTATGGATATAGCGCAGCTTTCTACTTTGCACCAGTGGGTTTTCCCATGTGCAGCGAAAGAAACCTTAGTATATATCTCAAACCCTGTCTTGTTCAAGCCTGTCAATGTGCAATAGTGTTCAATTATGATAACTAAGTCTTCCACGGAAAGCCTTTACACACACATTCATTACATTTCAATAAATAAGCAGGTCCCCTTTAGCCTTAATACAATCAATAGTGCAAAATTGGTATGTGACTTTGTCCGGGAAACTCTGCGTTGACCAAACACCAAGGGATGATACCTTGTTCATCTCAGGCATTGGAGTTCTCAGTGTGCTGGCCTTTGCTCCTGCCAGCACCGTTATGGATATAGCGCGGCATTCCACTTTGTGCCTGTGGATTTTCCCATGCGCGGGGAAAGAAACCTTAGTATGTATCTCTGAAACCACGTCTTGTTCAAGGCTGGCAACTTGCTGCAGTGTTCAACTATGAGAGCTAAGTCTTCCACTCAAAGACTTAACACACACGTTCATTATGTTTCATTATATAAGCAGGTCCAATTTAGCCTTAATACAATCAATTGGGCGAAAGTGCTATGTGACCTTGTCTGGGAAAATCTGCATTGAGCAAGCACCAAGGGGTGACATCTGGTTCATCTCAGCCCATGGAGTTCTCAATGTGCTGGCCTTTGCTCTTGCCTGCATCGTTATGGATATAGCACAGCATTCCACTTTGCACACAATGGCTTTTCCCATGTATGGGAAAGCATCCTAAGTATGTATCTCTGAAACCCTGTGTTGGCAAAGCCTGGCAATTTCACAGAACCTTCCAGTTTGAGAAACTACTGTTCCTCATAACTCCCTTCAACACATCTTCTTTAGATTTTGCTTTACAAACAGGTTCACTTACCCTTTATCCCCATTGACTGAATGGGGAAAAGGTGTGTCATTCACTTTGAGGGAATCCCTGTGATGAGCATGCCAATGCTGGGGAAATCCTGCTACACTCTGCACAGAAAGTCTTCAGGCAGAAAGCCTTCTCTCCTGCCTGTGCAGTACATGAACTACAGTGACTCTCAGCTTGGTGTACAATGGCTATTCCCGCTTTAGGCAAAGAAAGCACACTATGTGTCTCTGTAACCCTGTATTGTCGAAGACTGGCAATGTGCAGCAGTGTTCAACTACGAGAGTGAACTCTTCCCCACAAAGCCTTAACACACAGGTCCATTAGTTTTCATTATATAAGCAGATCCCTACTACCCCAATCACACTCAATAGGGTGAAAGTTCTATGTGACCTTCCGAGGGAAACACTTCATTGACCAAGAAGCAAGTGGTGAATACTTGTTCTTCTCCACCCACAGAGTTGTCAGTGTGCCAGCCTTTGCTCCTGCCTGCACAGTTAAGGATATTTCCCAGCATTCCAGTTCACACTCAATGGTTTTTCCCATGTATGAGGAAAGAATCCTATGTACTTTTCTCCGAAATCCCATGTTTTCCAACGCTGGCAATATGCAGCAGTGTTCAACTCTGACAGTGAACTCTTCCCTGCAAAGCCTGAACACACAGGTTCGTTAATTTCATTATATAAGCAGATCCCATTTACCCCTATTACACTCAATAGGGAGAAAGTGCTACGTGACCTTCTGCAGGAAACACTGCGTTGACAAAGCAGCAGTGGTGAATCCTTGTTCATCTCCACCCATGGAATTCTCAGTGTGCTGGCCTTTGCTCCTGCCTGTGGAGTTGAGGGTATAGCATAGCATTCCCTTTAACACACAATGGCTCTTCCCAAGGAAGGGGAAAGAAACCTAAGTATGTATCTCTGAAACCCTGTGTTGGCCAAGGCTGGCAAGTTCACACAACGTTTCCCGTTGAGAAACAAGTGTTCCGCATAACTCGCTTCAACACATTCTCTTTAGTTTTTCCTTTACAATCAGATTGCTTTTACGCTTTCTCCACATTGAAGTGAATGGGGAAAAGGTGTGTCAGACACTTTCCATGAATCCCTGTCATGAGCATGGCAATGCTGGGGATATCCTGCTACACTCTGTGCAGAAAGTCTGCAGGCAGAAATCCTTCTCTCCTGTGTGTGCAGTGCATGAAGTACAGCATCTCTCAGCTTGGGGTACAATGGCTTTTCCCACATTAGGCAAAGAAAGCACAAGTATGTGACTCTGAAACCCAGTGTTGTCCAAGCCTGGCAACTTGCAGTAGTGTTCAACAATGAGAGTGAACTCTTCCCCTCAAAGCCTTAACACACACGTTCATTAGGTTTCATTATATAAGCAGATCCCAATTACCCCTATTACACTAAATAGAGCAAAAGTGCTACGTGACCTTCTCTGGGAAACATGGCGTTGACCAAGCAGCAAGTGGTGAATCCTTGTTCATCTCCACCCACGGAGTTCTCAGTGTGCTGGCCTTTGCTCCTGCCTGTGCAGTTGAGGATATTTCCCAGCATTCCACTTTGCACACAATAGCTTTTCCCATGTATGGGGAAAGATACCTATGTAAGTCTCTCTGAAATCCCATGTTGTGCAAGGCTGGCAATGTGGATTAGTGTTCAACTCTGACAGTGAACTCTACCCTGCAAAGCCTTACCACACACTTTCATTAGTTTCATTATATAAGCAGATCCCATTTACCCCTATCACACTCAATAGGGCGAACGTGCTATGTGACCTTCTCCGGGAAACACTGCGTTGACCAAGCAGCAAGTTTTAATCCTTGTTCATCTCCGCCCTCGGATACTCACTGTGCCGGCCTTTGCTCCTGCCTATGCAGTTGAGGATATTTCACAGCATTCTAGTTCGCGCATAATGGCTTTTACCATGTATGGGGAAAGAAAACTATGTACGTATCTCTGAAATCCCACGTTGTCCAAGGCTGGCAATGTGCAGTAGTGTTCAACTCCAACAGTGAACTCTTCCCTCCAAAGCCTTAATACACACGTTCGTTAGTTTCATTATATAAGCAGATCCCATTTTCCCCTATTACACTCAATAAGGCGATAGTGCTACGTGGCCTTCTCCGGGAAACACTGCATTGACCAAGAAGCAAGTTGTGAATCCTTGTTCATCTCCACCAAGGTAGTTCTCAGTGTGCCGGCCTTTGATCCTGCCTGCCCAGTTGAGGAAATTTTGCAGCATTACAGTTCGTGCACAATGGCTTTTCCCATGTATGGGGAAAGAAAACTATGTATGTATCTCTGAAACCCTGTGTTGTCCAAGGCTGGCAAGTTCACACAACGTTCCCCTTTGAGAAACAAGTGTTCCTCATAACTCGCTTCAACACATCTTCTTTAGTTTCTGCTTTGCAAACATATTCCTTTTACTCTTTATCCTCATTGAAGTGAATAGGAAGAAGGTGTGTCAGACACTTTCCGTGAATCCCCGTTATAAGCACGCCAATGCTCGGGAAATCCTGCTACACTATGCACAGAAAGTCGGCAGGCAGAAAGCCTTCACTCCTGCGTGTGCAGTGCATGAAGTATAGAAACTCTCAGCTTGGGGTACAAAGGCTTCTCCCACATTAGGCAAAGAAATCACCAGTATGTGTCTCTGAAACCCCGTGATGTCCAAGTCCGGCAACGTGCAGTAGTGTTCAACTATGAGACTGAACTCATCCTCGCAAAGCCTTAACACACACGTTCATTAGTTTTCATTATATAAGCTTATCCCAATTACCTCTATAACACTCAACAGGGCGAAAGTTCTATGTGACCTTCTCCGGGAAACACTGCATTGTCCAAGCAGCAAGTGGTAAATCATTGTTCATCTCCGCCCAGGTAGTTCTCAGTGTGCCAGCCTTTGCTCCTGCCTGTGAAGGTGAGGATATAGTGCAGCATTCCCCTTTGTGCACAATGGCTCTTCCCAGGGAAGGGTAAAGAAACCAAAGTATGACTCTCTGAAACCCTGTGTGGCCAAGGCTGGCAAGTTCACACAATGTTTCCCATTGAGAAACAAGTGTTCCTCATAACTCGCTTCAACACATCTTCTTTAGTTTTTGCTCTACCATCAGATTCCTTTTAGGCTTTATCCCCATTGAAGTGCATGGGGAAAAGGTTTGTCAGACACTTTCCATGAATCCCTGTGCTGAGCATGCCAATGCTGGGGAAATCCTGCTACACTCTGACAGAAAATCTTCAGGCAGAAAGCCGTCTCTCCTGCGTATTCAGTGCATGAAGTACAGCAACTCTCAGCTTGGAGTACAATAGCTTTTCCCAATTTAGGTGAAGAAAGCACAAGTATGTTTCTCTGAAACCCCATGTTGTCCAAGGCGGGCAAAGTGCAGTACTGTTCAATTAAGAGAGCAAACTCTTCCCCGCAAAGCCTTAACACATGTTCATTAGTTTTCATTATATAAGCAGACCCCATTTACCCCTATTACACTCAATAGGGCGAAAGTGCTATGTACCCTTCTCCGGGAAACACTGCGTTGACCAAGCAGCAAGTGGTGAATCCTTGTTCATCTCCACCCAGGGAGTTCTCAGTGTGCCAGACTTTGCTCCTGCCTGTGCAGTTGAGGATATAGCTCAGCAAGCCCCATTGCACACAATGGCTTTTCCCATGGAAGTAGAGAGAAACCAAATTATGTATCTCTGAAACCCTGTGTTGGCCAAGGCTGGAAACTTCACACAATGTTTCCCATTGAGAAACAAGGGTTCCTCATAACTCACTTCAACACATCTTCTTTAGTTTTTGCTCTACCATCAGATTCCTTTTAGGCTTTGTCCACATTGAGTGAATGGGGAAAAGTTGTGTCATACACTTTCCATGAATCCCCATCCTGAGCATGCCAATACTGGGGAAATCCTGGTAAACTCTGCCCAGAAAGTCTGCAGGCAGAAAGCCTTTTTCCTGTGTGTGCAGTGCATGAAGTACAGCAACTCTCAGCTTGGGGTACAATGGCTTTTCCTGCTTTAGGTGAAGAAAGCACAAGTATGTGTCTCTGAAACCCCGTGTTGTCCAAGGCTGGCAATGTGCAGTAGTGTTCAACTATGAGAATGAACTCTTCCCCTCAAAGCCTTAACACACATGTTCATTAGTTTTCATTATATAACCAGATCCCAATTACCTCTATTACACTCAAGTGGGCAAAAGTGCTATGTGACCTTTTCCGGGAAACACTGCATTGATGAAGCAGCAAGTGGTGAATCACTGTTCTTCTCCACCAAGGGAGTTCTCAGTGCACTGGCCTTTTCTCCTGCCTGTGCAGATGAGGATATTATGCAGCATTCCAGTTCACCCACAATGGCTTTTCCCATATATGGGGAAAGTAACCTATGTACGTATCTCTGAAAGCCTGTGTTGGCCAAGGCTGGCAAGTTCACACAATGTTCCCGTTGAAAAACATGTGTTCCTCATAACTCTCTTCAACACATCTTCTTTAGCTTCTGCTTTACATCATGTTCCTGTTACACTTTATACCCCTTGAAGTGAAAGGGGAAAAGGTGTGTCACATACTTTCTGGGAATCCCTGCCATGAGCATGCCAATGCTGGGGAAATCCTGCTACACTCTGTGCAGAAAGTCTTCAGACAGAAAGACTTCTCTCCTGCATGTGCAGTACATGAAGTACAGCAACTCTCAGCTTGGGATACAATTGTTTCCCGCTTTAGGTGAAGAAAGCACAAGTATGTGTGTCTGAAACCCCGTGTTGTCCAAGGCTGGCAATGTACAGTAGTGTTCAACTATGAGAGTGAACTCTTCCCCGCAAAGCCTTAACACACACGTTCATTAGCTTTCATTATATAAGCAGATCCCATCTACCCCTATTAATCTCAATAGGGAGAAAGTGCTATGTGACCTTCTCCAGGAAGCACTGCGATGACCAAGCAGCAAGTGGTGAATCCTTGTTCATCTCTGCCAAGGTAGTTCTCAGTGTGCCAGCCTTTGCTCCTGCCTGAGTAGTTGAGGATATTGGCAGCATTCCAGTTCAGGCACAATGGCTTTTCCCATGTATGGGGAAAGAAAACTATGTACCTATCTCTGAAAACCTGTGTTGGCCAAGGCTGGAAAGTTCACACAATGTTCCCCTTTGAGAAACAAGTGTTCCTCATAACTCACATCAACACATCCTCTTTATTTTCTACTTGCAATCAGATTCCTTTTAGGCTTTATGCCCATTGAAGTGAGTGGAGAAAAGGTATGTCAGACACTTTCCATGAATCCCCATCATGAGCATGCCAATGCTGGGGAAATCCGCCTACACTCTGCACAGAAAGTCTCCAGGCAGAAAGCCTTCTCTCCTGCATGTGCAGTGCATGTAGTACAGCAACTTTCAGCTTGGGGTACAATGGCTTTTCTCGCTTTAGGTGAAGAAAGCACAAGTATGTGTCTCTGAATCCCCATGTTGTCCAAGGCTGGCAACGTGCAGTAGTGTTCAACTACGAGAGTGAACTCTTCCCCATGAAGCCTTCATACACAGTCCATTAGTTTTCATTATATAAGCAGATCCCATTTACCCCTATTACCCTCAATAGGATGAAAGTGCTATGTGCCCTTCTCCAGGAAATACTGCGTTGACCAAGAAGCAAGTGGTGAATCCTTGTTCATCTCTGCCCAGGGAGTTCTCAGTGCACCGGCCTTTGCTCCTGCCTGCGCATGTGAGGATGTTACGCAGCATTCCCCGTTGTACACAATGGCTTTTCCCAGGGAAGGGGAGAGTAACCAAAGTATGTTTCTCTGAAACCCTGTGTTGGCGAAGTCTGGCAAGTTCACACAATGTTTCCCGTTGAGAAACAAGTGTTCCTCATAACTTGCTTCAACACATCTTCTTTAGTTTTTGCTTTACCATCAGATTTCTTTTATGCTTTACCCCATTGAGTGAATGGGGAAAAGGTTTGTCAGACACTTTCTATGAATCCCCTTTCTGAGCATGCCAATGCTGGGTAAATGCTGCTATACTCTGCCAGAAAGTCTGCTGTCAGAAAGCCTTCTCTCCTGCGTGTGCAGTGCATGAAGTACAGCAACTCTCAGCTTGGGGGTACAATGGCTTTTCCAGCTTTAGGAGAAGAAAGCACAAGTATGTGTCTCTGAAACCTTTTGTTGTCCAAGGCCGGCAACGTGTAGTAGTGTTCAACTAGGAGAGTGAACTCTTCCCCCCAAAGCCTTAGCACACACATTCATTAGTTTTCATTATATAAGCAAATCCCTGTTACCTCTATTACTCTCAATAGGGCAAAAGTGCTATGTGACCTTCCTCAGGAAACACTGCATTGACTAAGCAGCAAGTCGTGAATCCTTGTTCATCTCCACCCAGGGAGTTCTCAGTGCACCGGCCTTTGCTCCTGCCTGTGCAGTTGTGGATATAGCGCAGGCTTACCCTTTGCGCCCAATGGCTTTTCCCAGGATAGAGGAGAGATACCAAAGTATGTATCTCTGAAACCCTGTGTTGGCCAAGGCTGGAAACTTCACACAATGTTTCCCATTGAGAAACAAGGGTTCCTCATAACTCACTTCAACACATCTTCTTTAGTTTTTGCTCTACCATCAGATTCCTTTTAGGCTTTATCCCCATTGAGTGAATGGGGAAAAGTTGTGTCAGACACTTTCCGTGAATCTCCGTCTTGAGCATGCCAATGCTGGGGAAATCCTGCTACACACTGTGCAGAAAGTCTTCAGACAGAAAGCCCTCTCTCCTGTGTGTGCACTGCATGTAGTACAGCAACTCTCAGGTTGGGGTGCAATGGCTATTCCCACTTTAGGTGAAGAATGCACAAGTATGTGTCTCTGAAACCCCGTGTTGTCCAAGGCTGGCAACATGCAGTAGTGTTCAACTATGAGAATGAACTCTTCCTCTCAAAGCCTTAGCACACTTGTTCATTAGTTTTCATTATATAAGCAGATCCCTATTACTCCAATTACACTCAATAGGGCAAAAGTGCTATGTGACCTTCTGCGGGAAACACTGCGTTGACAAAGAAGCAAGTTGTGAATCCTTGTTCATCTCTGCCCACGGAGTTCTCAGTGTGCCGGCCTTTGCTCCTGCCTGCACAGTTGAGGTTATTTCCCAGAATTCCAGTTGGCACAATGGCTTTTCCCATGTATGGGGAAAGAAACCTATGCACCGTTCTCTGAAATCCCATGTTGTCCAAGGCTGGCAATGTGCAGTAGTGTTCAACTTCGACAGTGAACTCTTCCCTGCAAAGCCTGAACACACAGGTTCATTAGTTTCATTATATAATCAGATCCCATTTACCCTTATTACACTCAATAGGGCGAAAGTGCTATGTGACATTCTGTGGAAAACACTGTGTTGACCAAGCAGCAAGTGTTGAATCCTTGTTCATCTCTAACCAGGGAGTTCCCAGTGTGCCGGCCTTTGCTCCTGCCTGTGCAGTTGAGGGTATAGCATCGCATTCCCCTTTGCACGCAATGGCTTTTCCCAGGGAAGGGGAAAGAAACCTAAGTATGTATCTCTGAAACCCTGTGTTGGCCAAGGCTTGCAAGTTCACCCAATATTTCCCATTGAGAAACAAGTGTTCCGCATAACTCGCTTCAACACATCTTTAGTTTTTCCTTTACAATCAGATTGCTTTTACGCTTTATCCACATTGAAGTGAGGAAAAGGTTGCCAAACACTTTCCGTGAATCCTTGTCCTGAGCATGCCAATGCTGGGGAAATCCTGCTACACACAGCGCAGAAAGTCTTCAGACAGAAAGCCCTCTCTCCTGTGTGTGCACTGCATATAGTACAGCAACTCTCAGCTTGGGGTACAATGGCTTTTCTCGCTTTAGGTGAAGAAAGCACAAGTATGTGTCTCTGAATCCCCATGTTGTCCAAGGCTGGCAACATGCAAAGTGTTCAACTACGATAGTGAACCCTTCCCGGTAAAGCCTAAACACACGCATTCATTAGTTTTCATTATATAAGCAGATCCCACTTACCCCTATTACACTCAATAGGGCGAAAGTGCTATGTGACCTCTCCGGGAAACACTGCGTTGACCAAGCAGCAAGTGGTGAATCCTTTTTCACCTCTGCCCACAGAGTTGTCAGTGTGCTGGCCTTTGCTCCTACCTGCGCAGTTCAGGATAGTTCCCAGCATTCCAGTTTGCACACCATGGCCTTTCCCATGTATGGGGAAAGAAAGCTACGTATATATCTCTGAAATCCCATGTTGTCCAAGGCTGGCAATGTGCAGTAGTGTTCAACTCTGACAGTAAACTCTACCCCACAAAGCATTAACACTCACGTTCATTAGTTTCACTATATAAGTAGATCCCATTTACCCCTATTACACTCAATAGGGCGAACGTGCTATGTGACCTTCTCTGGGAAACACTGTGTTGACTAAGCAGCAAGTGGTGAATCCTTGTTCATCTCTGCCCAGGGAGTTCTCAGTGTGCTGGCCTTTCTTCTGTCTGGGCCGTTGAGGATATTTCACAGCAATCCAGTTCCCTCACAATGGCTTTTCCCATGTATTGGGAAAGAAACCTAAGTACGTATCTCTGAAACCCTGTGTTGGCCAAGGCTGGAAAGTTCACACAATGTTCCCCTTTGAGAAACAAGTGTTCCTCATAACTTGCTTCAACACATCTTTAGTTTCTGCTTTCCAAACAGATTCCTTTTCCGCTTTATCCCCATTGAAGTGAATGGGAAAAAGATTTGTCAGACACTTTCCAAGTATCCCTGTCATGAGCATGCCAATGCTCACAAAGTCCTGCTACACTATGTGCAGAATGTCTGCAGGCAGATAGCCTTCTCTCCTGCATGTGCAGTGCATGAAGTACAGCAACTCTCATCTTGGTGTACAATGGCTTTTCCTGCTTTAGGTGAAGATAGCACAAGTATGTGTCTCTGAAACCCCATGTTGTCAAAGGCTGGCAACGTGCAGTAGTGTTCAACTACGAGAGTGAACTCTTCCCCTTGAAGCTTTAACACACATGTTCATTAGTTTTCATTATATAAGCAGATCCCATTTATCCCTTATACACTCAATAGGGCCAAAGAGATATCTGACATTATCTGTGAAACACTGCGTTGAGCAAACATAGGGTTGTGAAAAGTTTTTCACCACAGTGCAAGGAGTTTTCAGGCTGCTGGCCTTTGCTACTGCCTGTGCGCTCAAGGTTGTAAAGCTCCGTTGTCCTAGGGCACAATGGCTTTCCCATATATGGAGAAAGGAACATAAGTAAGTATCTCTGAAACCCTGTGTTTTCAAGGCTGCCCTATTAAAACAATGTTCCCTTTTAACAAACAAGTTTTCCTTATAACTCCCTTTAACACATCTTCATTAGTTTTTGCTTTGTGATCAGATTCACATTAGGCCTCATCCCCATTACACTGAATGGGGAAAATTTTTTTCTGACACTATCAGTGAAACCAAGTATTGAACATGCCACTGCCAGTGAAATCCTGTTCAAGTCTCCCCAAGAGATATTCAGGCAGCATGCCTTCTCTCCTGCGAGTGCAATGCATGGAGTACAAGAACATTCATCTTTGCATGCAATGGCTTTTCCCATATAGAAAGAAGGAAACATAAGCAAGTATCTCTGAAACCCTGAGTTACCCAAGGCTGGCCAGTTCAAACTGTGTTCCTCTTTATGAAACAAGTGTACCTTATAATGCCCTTGAAGATATCTTCATCAGTTTTGCCTTTATGATCAGATGCGCATTAAGCATCATCCCCATTACACTGAATGGGGAAAAGGTTTGTATGACACTATCAGTGAAACCATATATAGAACATGCCAATGACAGAGAAATCCTGTTCAAATCTTCCCAAGAAGTCCTCAGGGAGAATGCCTTCTCTCCTGCAGGTGCAGTGCATTAACTGCAAGAACATTCAGTTTTGGGCACAATGTTTTTTCCCATGTTAGGCAAAAGAAAATTAACTATGTATCTCTGAAACCCCATGTTCGCCAAGGCTGACAATGTGAAATAGTGTTCCCCTATGAGAGTCCACTCTACCCCATCAAACCCTTACACACATCTTCATTAGTGCACATTGTAAAGGCAGACCACATTTATCTCTATTGCACTGAAGAGAGCCAAATAGATATCTGACCCTGTCTGTGGAAACCTGGGTTGAGCAAACATAGGGTTGTGCAAACTTGTTCATCTCAGCCCAGGAAGTTTTCAGGCTGCATGCCTATGCTCCTGCCTGCACAATCGAGGATATAGAGCTACATTCAACTTTGCACACAATGACTTTTCCCAGGTATGGAGAAAGAAACATAAGTAAGTATCTCTGAAACCCTGTTTTGCCAAAGGCTGGGCAGTTGAAACAATCTTCCCTTTTAAGAAACAAGTGTTCCTTATAACTCCCTTCAACACATCTTCATGAGTTTTTGCTTTACGATCAGATTCACATTAGGCCTCATCCCCATTACACAGAATGGAATAAAGATTTGTCTGACACTATCAGTGAAACCATATATTGAACATGCCAATGCCAGTGAAATCCTGTTCAACTCTGTCCAAGAAGACTACAGGTAGAAGGCCTTCACTTCAGCATGTGTAGTGCAAGAAGTAAAAGACCATTCAGCTTTTCACAAAATGGCTTTTCCCATGTTAGAGGAAGGAAACATAACTATGTATTTCTGAAACCCTGAGTTGTCCAAGGCTGGGAAGTTGAAACAGTGTTTGTCTACAAGAGTCTACTCTACACATAAACCACATCTTCAATAGTTTTCATTCTACAAGCAGAGCACATTTATCCCTACTACATTCAATAGAGTCAAACAGATATCTGAACTTATCTGTGAAACACTGCATTGAACAAATGTTGTTGTTAGGTGCCGTCAAGTCGGTATCCGACTCATAGCGACCCTCAGAGGGTTTTCAATGGCTGAGTGCTTCGGGATTGCCTTGGGAGTGGATTGCCAGGCCCTTTTCCCATTTTTGTGGTGCTGGGAATTGAACTCGGGACCTCAGAGACTGCAGCGCAGCACTCTACCCACTGAGCTAAATCCCAGCCCCTTGAACAAATGTAGGGTTGTGCAAAATTGTTCATCTCGGCCCAGGAAGTTTTCAGGCTGCCAGCCTTTGCTCCTTCCTGCAACTTCGAGGATATAGAGCTACATTGAACTTTGTGCACAATGGCTTTTCCAGGAATGCAGACAGAAACATAGGTAAGTATCTCTGAAACCCTGTGTCCAAGGCTGCCAGTTCAAACAACGTTCCCTTTTAAGAAACAAGTGTTCCTTATAACTCCCTTCAACACATCTTCAGTAGTTTTTCCTTTATGATCAGATTCACATTAGGCCTAATCCCCTTTACACTGAATGAGGTAAAGGTTTTTCTGACACTCTCAGTGAAACCATATATTGAACATGCCAATTCCAGTGAAATCCTCTTCAACTCTTCCCAAGAAGATCTCAGGGAGAATGCCTCTCCTGCAGGTGCATTGCATGAAGTGCAAGAACATTCAGCTTTTCACACAATGGCTTTCCTGTGAGGGGAAAGTACATAACTGTGTATGTCTGAAACCCAGTGTTTCCCAAGGCTATCAAGGTGAAATAGTGTTCCGCTATGAGAGTCCACTCTACCCCATCAACCACTTCCACAAATCTTCAGTAGTTTCAATTCTACAAGCAGATCACCTTTATCCCGATTACATTAAGAGGGCCAAAGAGATATCTGACCTTATCTAGGGAAAACTGCATTGAGCAAAACTAGGGTTGTGAAAACTTGTTCCTCTCAGCCCAGGACGTTTTCAGGCTGCCTGCCTTTGCTCCTGCCTGTGCGTTTGAGGATATAGAGCTATGTTCAACTTTGTGCACAATGGCTTTTCCCAACTATGGAGAATGAATCATAAGTATCTCTGAAATGCTTTGTTGTCTAAGGCTGGCCAGTTCAAATAATGTTCCCTTTTAAGAAATAAGTGTTCATTATAACTCCCTTCAACACATCTTCATAAGTGATTGCTTTATGTTCAGATTCACACTAGGCTTCAACCCCATTACATTGAATGGGGTAAAGTTGTGTCTAAAATGATCAGTGAAACCATATATTGAAGGTGCCAATGCCAATGAAATGCTGCTCAACTCTGTCCCAGAGGATGTCAGGCAGAATGCCTTCTCTCCTGCATGTGCAGTGCATGAAGAACTAGAACATTCAGCTTTGCCCACAATGGCATTTCCCATGAATCCTGAAAGAACATAAGTACGGGCCAGTTCAAACAATGTTCGCCTTTAAGAAAAAAGAATTCCTTATAACTGCCTTCAACACATATTCATTAGTGTTTGCTTTATGATCAGAGTCACAGTAGGCCTCATGCACATTACACTGAATGGGGTAAAGGCTTGTCTGACACTATCAGTGAAACCATATATTGAGCATGCCAATGCCAGTGAAATCCTGTTCACCACTGCGCAAGAAGTCTTCAGGGATAATGCCTTCTCTCCTGTGGGTGCAGTGCATGAAAAACAAGAATATTCAGCTTTGTAAACAATGACTTTTCCTGTGTTTGGCAAGCATACCATCACTGTGTATTTGTGAAACCCCATGTTGTCCAAGGCTGACAATATGCCTCTACAAGAGTCTACTCTATGCCATAAACCGGTTCCACCACATCATCCTTAGTTTTCATACTACAAGTAGATAACATTTATCCCTATTACACTCAATAGGGACAATTAAAAATCTGACCTTATCTGTGAAATCCTGCATTGACCAAGCATAGGATTATGAAAACTTGTTCTTCTTGGCCTAGGAAATTTTCAGCCTCTGAACTTTGCACCTGCCTGCTCAATGGAGGATATAGATCTACAGTGATCTTTGTGCACAATGATTTTTCCCATGTACAGAGAAAGAAACAAAAGTAAGTATGTTTGAAAGCCTGTGTTTTCCAAGGCTGGGCAGTTCAAACAATGTTCCCTTTAACAAAAAAGTTTTCCTTATAACTCCCTTCAACACATCTTCATTAGTTTTTGCTTTATGATCAGATTCACATTAGGCCTCATCGCCATTACACTGAATGGGGAAAAACTTTTTCTGACACTATCAGTGAAACCAAGTATTGAACATGCCAGTGCCAGTGAAATCCTGTTCACCTCTGCCCAAGAAGTCTTCAGTCAGCATGCCTTCTATCCTGCATATGCAGTGCATGAAGAGCAAGACCATTCATCTTTGCACACAATGGCTTTTCCCATATACAAAGAAGGAAACATAAGTAAGTATCGCTGAAACCCTGAGTTGTCCAAGGCTGAGAAGTTGAAGAAGTGTTCTTCTACAAGAGTCCACTCCAACCCTCAACCACTTCCACACATCTTCATGAGTTTTCATTATAAAAGCAGATCACATCTATCCCTATGACATTCAATAGGGCCAAAGAGATATCTAAACTTATCTGTGAAACCTTGTATTGAACACATATAGTGTGGTGCAAACTTGTTCATCTCAGTCCAGGAAGTTTTCAGTCTGCCTGCCTTTGCTCATGCCTGCACATTTGATGATATACAGCTACATTCAACTTTGCATACAATGGCTTTTTCCATGTATGGAGAAAGAAATATAAGTAAGTATCTCTGAAACCCTGCGTTGTCCAAGGTTGGCCAGCTCAAACAAATTTCCCTTTTAAGAAACAAGTGTTCCTTATAACACCCTTCATCACATCTTCATTAGTTTATGCTTACGATCAGATTCCCATTAGGCCTCTTCCCCATTACACAGAATGGGGTAAAGTTTTCTGTGACACTATCAGTGAAACCATATATTGAACATATGAATGCCAGGGGAATCCTGTTCAAATCTGCACAAGAATATGTCAGGCAGAATGCCTTCTCTCCTGTGTGTGAAGTGCATGAGGAACTAGAACATTCAACTTTGCACACAATGGCAGTTCCCATTAGGCAAAAGAATCCTAACTGTATCTTTGAAACCCCATGTTGTCCAAGGCTGTAAACGTGAGTCTACTCTTCCTTCAACAACTTCCACACATCTTCATGAGTTTTCATTCCACAAGCAGATGCCATTTATCCTTAAGACACTCAATACGGCCAAAGAGATATCTGACCTTGTCTGTGAAAACCTGCCTTGAGAAAACATAGCCTTGTAAAACTTGTTCATCTCAGCCCAGGAAGTATTCAGGCTGCCAGTCTTTGCTACTGCATGTGCATTCGAGGATATAGAGCTACATTCAACTTTGCACACAATTGCACTTTGCACACAATTGCTTTTCTGATGTACAGAGAAAGAAAAATAAGTAAATATCTCTGAAACCCTGTGCTGTGCAAGGCTGGCCAGTTCAAAAAATATTCCCTTTTACTAGTGAAATGCTCCATATCACTCCCCTCAAAACATCTTCATTAGTTTTGTCTTTATGATCAGATTCACATTAGGCTTCATCCCGATTACACTGAAGAGGGTAAAGGTTTATCAGACACTATCAGTGAAACCATATACTGAACGTGCAAATGGCAGTGAAATCCTGTCCAACTCTTCCCAAGAAGTCCTCATGGAGAATGCCTTATATCCTGCAGGTGCAGTGCATGAACTGCAGGATCACTCAGCTTTGCACACAATGGCTTTTCCCAAGTTATGTGAAAGAACCATAACTATGTATCTCTGAAACTGGGAGTTGTCCAAGGCTGAGAAATTGAAACAGTGTTCCTCCACAAGAGACCACTCCAACCCATCAACCACTTTCACACATGTTCATTAGCTTTCATTCTACAAGAAGATCACATTTACTCCTATTACACTCAATGGGGAAAAAGAGATATCTGACCTTATCTGTGAAACCCTGCATTGAGAAAATATTAGGTTGCGAAAATTTGTTCATTGCCGCCCAGGAAGTTTTCAGGATGCCAACCTTTTCTCCTGACTGTGCATCCAGCATATAGAGCTACATTTAACTTTGTGCACAATGGCTTTTCCCATGTATGGAGAAAGAAACATAAGTAAATATGTTCAAAACCCTGTTTTGCCCAAGGCTGGCCACTTCAAATAATGTTCCCTTTTAAGAAACAAGTGTTACTTATAACTCCTTCAACACATCTTCATTAGCTTTGGGTTTGCAATCAGATACACATTTGGTCTCATCCCCTTTACACTGAATGGGTAAAGTTTTGTGTGACACTATCAGTGAAACCATATATTGAACATATCAATGCCACTGAAATTCTGTTCAGCTCTGACCAAGAAATCTGCAGGGAGAACGCCTTCTCTCCTGCCAGTTTAGTGCATGAAAGGCAAGATTATTCAGCTTTGTGCACAATGGTTTTTCCTGGGTTAGGCAAAAGAATCATAATTGTGTATCTTTGAAACCCCGTGTTGTCCAAGGCTGAAAAGGTGAAATAATGTTCCTCTATGAGAGTCTACTCTACATCATCAACCCCTTCCACACTTGTTCAGGAATTTTCATTCTACAAGCAGATCACATTTATCACTACTACATTCAATAGGGAGAAAGAGATATCTGAACTCATCTGTGAAACCCTGCCTTGAGCAAACTCAGGGTTGTGAAAACTTCTTCAACTCAGCCCAGGAAGTTTTCAGCCTCCCTGCTTTGCTCCTGTGTGGGTTGTCAAGGATATAGAACTACATTTATCTTGGCGCACAATGATTTTTCCCATGTACAGAGAAAAAAACATAAGTAAGTATCTCTGAAACAAAATGTTGTCTATGACTGGCAAGTTCAAACAATGTTCACATTTAAGAAATAATTGTTCCTTACAACTCCTGTCAACACACCTTCATTAGGTTTTGCATTATGATCATATTCATATTCGTCCTTGTCCTAATTATAGTGTATGGGATATGTGTATGTCCAGCACTATCAGTGAAACCATATGATGAACACGGCAATGCTACAGAAATCTTGTTCAACTCTGGCCAAAAAGTCTTCAGGCAGAGTGCATTCTCTCCAGCATGTACAGTGCATGAAGTACAAGAACATTGAGCTTTGCACACCATGGTTTTTCCCATGTTAGGTGAAAGAAACACAAGTAAGTACCTCTGAAACCCCATTTGTCACAGGCTGGCAAGATGAGATAGTGTTTCTCTATGAGAGTCAAGTCTTCTCCATGAAGCTCTTCCACCCATCCTCATTAGTTTTCATTATACAAGCAGATCCCATTTATCCCTATTACACCCGAAAGGACCAAAATGATATCTTAGGTTAGCTTTTGCTTTATGATCATATTCACATTAGGTCTTATCCCTATTACAGTGAATGGGATGTGGGTATGTCCAACACTATCAGTGAATCCTTATGATAAACATGCCAATGTCAATGAAATGCTGCTCAACTCTGCCCAAAAAGTCTTCAGGCAGATTTCCTTCTCTCATGCGTGTGCAGTGCATGAAATACAAGTACATTGAGTTTGCACGCAAAGGGTTTTCCCATGTTAGGTGAAGAAAGTATTTATATGTGAATCCCTGTACTGTCCAAAGCTGGTAGGGTATAATAGTGTTCCTCTTTGAGAGTCATCTCTTATCCATAAAGCTCTTCCACACAGCCTCATTACTTTTCATTATAGAAGCAGATCCCATTTATCTCTATTACACTCAATAGGGCCAAAGCTGTATCTGACCTTATCTGTGAAACCCTGCATTAACCAAGCATTGTTGTTCTTGTTGTTAAGTGCTGTCAGGTAGAGTCTGACTCATATCAACCATATGTACAGCAGATTGAAACACTTGCTGATTCTGTGCCAAGAGATGATCTTATTTATGTTTAAGACCATTGTTGCAGACACTGTGTCAATCCACCTGTGGAGGGATTTCCTCTTTTGCGTTGACCTGCCACTCTCCCAAACATGATGTCCTTCTCCAGAGATTGATCTCTCCTGACTACAAATTCGAAATATGTAAGACCCAGTCTGGCTATTCTTGCTTCCAAGGAGCACTCTGGTTGCACTTCTTCTAGGACTGATTTGTTGGTTCTTTTGGCAGTCCTTGATATATTCAATAGATGTCTCCAGCACCACAATTCAAAAGTATCAATTCTTTTTCTGTCTCACTTGTTCAATGTCCAGCTTTCACAACCATGTGATGCGACTAAAAATACCATGGCATGAGTCAGATGCACCTTCATTTTGAAAGTGACATCTTTGCTTTTCAATACTCTAAAGAGATCTTTTGCCACAGCTTTTCCTAGAGCAATGTTTCTTTTGATTTCTTGGCTGCTGCTTCCACGGGTGTTGATTATAGAGCCAAGCAAAGCAAAATCTTAGACAACCTCAATCTTTTCTCCATTTATTGTGAAGTTGTGTGCTGACCCAGTAGTAAAGACTTTATTTTTGTTGATGTTTAGCCGCAACCCATATTGAAGGCTATGATCTTTAATCTTCATCAGTAAATGTTTTAAATCCTCTTCACCTTCAGCAAGCAGAGTTGTACCATCTGCATAATGCAGGTTGTTAATGAGACTTCCTCCAATCTTGATGCCATGTTCTTCCTCATAAAGTTGAGCTTCTTGGATTATTTTCTCAGCATGCAAATTGAAGAGATAGGGTGAAAGTATACAGCCCTGACACACACCTTTCACAACTTTAAACCACGCAGTATTTCCTTGTTCTATTTGAACTGCCTCCTGGTTCATGTACAGATTTCTCATGAGCACAATTAGGTGTTCTGGTATTCCCATTTTCCGAAGTGTTACCCATATTTGTTATGAACCACACAATCAAATGCTTTTGCATAGTCAATAAAACATAGGTAGACATCTTCTGATATTCTCTGCTTTCAGCTAATATCCACCTGACATCAGCAATGATGTCCCTGGTTCCCCCCCCTCTTCTGAATCCCTCTTGATTTTCCAGTAATTCCCTGTCTATATACTGCTGCAGTGGCTTCTGAATGATCTTTAGTAGAATTTTGATTGTGTGCAATATTAATGATATTGTCTGATAGTTTGCACATCCAGTTGGATCCCCTTTTTTGGGAATAGCCACAAATATGGATCTCTTTCAATCAGTTGGCCAAGTAGCTGTTTTCCAAACTTGTTGTCACAAGCATGTTAGCACCTCCAGTGCTGCATCTATTTGTTGAAACATCTCTATTGGTATTGTATCAATTCCTGGAGCCTTGTGTTTCACCAGATCTTTCAAGGCAGCTTCCACTTCGTCCTTCAACACCATTGGTTCCTCTTCATATGCAACCTCTTGGAATGGTTGGTCATCTACCAATTCTTATTTGTATAATGACTCTTTGTATTCTTTCCATCTTCTTCTGATGTTTCCTGCATCATTTAATATTTTCCCTGTAGAATATTTCACTACCGCCAATCGAGGCTTGAATCTTTTCCTCACATCCTTAAGCTTGAGAAACACAGAGCGCCTTCTTCCCTTTTGGTCTTCTGCCTCCAGCTCCTTGCACATGTTATTATAATATTTGTTTTTGTCTTCTCGAGCTGCCTTCTGAAATCTTCTATTTAGTTCCTTAACTTCATTGTGTCTTCCTTTTGCTTTAGCTGCTCGATATTCAAGGGCAAGTTCTACTGTCTCTTTTGATATGTAATTTGGTCTTTTCTTTTTTTCTTGTCTTTTTAAGAACTTTTTGCTTCCTTCTTGAATGATATCTTTGATGTCATGCCACAACACTCCTGGTCTCCTATCATTTGCGTCTAATGCATTAAACCTATTTTTGAGGTGCTCTCTGAACTGAGGTGGGATATACCCAAAGTCATACGGTGGCTCTTGTATACTTGTTCTAATTTTCTTTAGCTACAGTTTGAACTTGCCTATTTGAAGTTGATGATCTGATCCACAGTCAACACCTGGTCTTGTTTTGACATTATATATAGAGCGTCTCCATGTTCTCTTTCCACATATGTAGTCAATTTGATTCCTGTGTGTTCCATCTGGTGAAGTCCATGCGTATAGTCTCCATTTATCCTGTTGAAAAAATGTATTTGTAATGAAAAGGTCATTTGTCTGACAAAATTCTATCATGTAATCTCCAGCTTCGTTTCTGTCACCAAGACCATATTTTCCAACTACTGAGCCTCCTCCTTTTTTCCAACCTTTGCAATCCAGTCACCAGTTATTATCAGTATGTCTTGATTGCATGTTTGATCTATTTCAGATTGAAGAAGGTGATAGAAGTCTTCCCTTTCTTCATTTGTGGCCTTAGTGTTGGGTGCATAAATTTGAATAATAGTCATATAAACTGACCTTCCTTGTAGACATATGGATATTATTCTACCACTGACAACATTGTATTTCATGACAGATCTTGAAGTGTCTTTTTTGATGATGAATGCAAGCCCATTTTTCTTCAGTTGGTCATTCCCAGCATAGTAGACCATATGACTGTCTGACTCAAAATGGCCTATTCTGGTCCATTTTAGCTCACTGATGTCAATGTTTATGGGCTCCATTTCTCTTTTAATGATTTTCACTCTCTTACATGTTCATCTGTCTGCTCGATTTAGGGTATAGAGCCACATTTGCCTTTGCACACAATGGCTTTTCCCATGTCCAGAGAAAGAAACAGAAGTGAGTATCTTTCAGAGTGAGTATCTCTGAAACACTATGTTGTCCAAGGCTGGAAATTTCAAACCATGATCACCTTTAGGAAGCAAGTGGTCTTTATAACTCCCTTCAACACATCTTCATTGTGTTTTGCTTTATGACCATACTCACCTAAGATCTTATCCCTATTACAGTGAATGGGTATGGTTATGTATGTCACTCTCAGTGAAACCATATGATGAACATGCCAATGCCACTGAAATCCTGTTCACCTCTATGCAAAAAGTTCTCAGGCAGCGTGCCTTCTCCCATGTGTGTGCAGTGAATGAAGTACAAGGTCATTGATCTTGGCGCACAATGAGTTTTCCTGTGTTAGGCAAAAGAAACACAAGTATGTAATTCTAAAACCCCATGTTATCCAAAGCTGGCAAGGTGAAATCATGTTCCTTTAGGAGAGTCAACTCTTGCTCATAATGCCCTTCCACACATCCTCATTAGTTTTCATATTACAGGCAGATCACTTTTATCCCTTTTACACGCAATAGGGCAAAAGAGCTATGTGACCTTATCTGGGAAACCCCGCATTGACCAAACATAGGGTTTTGAAAACTTGTTCATCTCCACCCAGGAGGTTCTGGGCCTCGGACATTTGCATCTGCCTGCTCGACTGAGGATTTTCAACAACATTCACCTTTGTGCACAATGGCTTTTCCCATGTATGGAGAAAGACATATAAGTACATATCTCTGAAACACTACTTTTACCAAGGATGGCAAGCGCAAACCATGTTTACCTTTAAGAAATAAGTTTTTCTTACAACTCCTTTCAACACATCTTCATTAGGTTTGGCTTTGTGATCATATTCACATTATGCCATATCCCTAATACAGTGAAAGGGGTATGGGTATGTCTAAATACTCTCAGTGAAACCATATGGTGAATATGCCAAAGCCATTGAAATCCTGTGAAACTCTATGAAAAATTCTTCATGCTGAATGCATTTTGTCCTGCATGTGCAGTGCATGAATTACAAGAACATTGATATTTGCACAAAATATATGTTTCAAATGTTAGCTGTAAGAAACATAAGTATGTATCTCTGAAACTCTGTGTTGTGAAATGCAGACAAGTTGAAATCATGTTCCTCGATGAGATTCATCTCTTCCCCATAAAGCTCTTCAATTCATCCTCATTAGTTTGCATGATACAAGCAGATTACCTTTATCCCTGTTAAAGTGAATAGGGCCAAAGAGTTATATGACCATATCTGTAAACCCCTGCATTGCAAGTATAAGGTTGTGAAAACTTGTTCACCTCTGCCCAGGAGGTTCTCAGTATGCTGGCCGTTGATCCTGAAAGAGTGGTTGAGGATATAGAGCAATATGCAACTTTGCACACAATGGCTTTTCCCTTGTATTTGATAGAAACCTAAGTAAGTAACTGTGAAACTTTGTGATGGACAAGGCTGTCAAGTTGAAACAGTGTTCCCCTCTGAGAAAGAAGTGTTCTTGGTAACTCCCTTTAACACACCTTCATTGGTTTTTCTTTAATGTGAGATACATATTAGGCCTCATCCCTATTACACTGAATGCAGTAAAGGTATGAATGACAATCTCAGTGAAACCACATGAACATGCCAGTGTAAGCAAAAACCTGTTCAACTCTGCCCTTGTAGCTTTCAGGCAGTGTGCTTTCCCTATTGCGTGCGCAATGCATGGGGTACGAAAACATTCAGCATTGTACACAATGGCTTTTCCCGTGTTTTGTGAAAGAAACATAAGTACGTATTTCTGAAACTCCGCATTGTCCAAGGCTGTGAAGTTCAAGTAGTGTTCATCGACAACAGTGAACTCTTCCCCATAAGGCCCTTTCACACATCTTCATTAGTTTTCATTATATAACCAGATGACGTTTATCCCTATTACACTGAATAGAGCCAAAGAGTTATTTGACCTTCTCCATGAAAACCTGCGTTGACCAAGTATAGGGACGTGAAAACTTGTTCATCTCATCCCAGGATGTTGGCACTTTGTTGGACCTTGATCCTGAATGAGCGCTTGAGCATATAGAGTAATATGCAACTTTGTGCCCAATGGCTTTTCCCTTGTACATGAAAGAAACCTAAGTAATCAACTGTGAAACCCTGTGTTGGACATGGCTGTCAAGTTGAAACAGTGTTCTCCTTTGAGAAAGAAGTGTTCCTAGTAACTCCCTTCAACACATATTCACTAGTTTTTGCTTTACTGCGAGATACACATTAGGCCTCATCACTATTACATTGAATGCGGTAAATGTATGAATGACACTCTCTGTGAAACCATATGATGAACTTGGCAATGTCAGTGCAAACCTGTTCCACTCTGTCAAAGTAGCCTTCAGGCAGGGTGCCTTTTCTAGTGCGTATGCAGTGCATGGGGTACAAGAACATTCAGCATTGTGCACAATGGCTTTTCCCATGCTAGGCGAAAGAAACATTAGTATGTATCTCTGAAACCCCACATTGTCCAAGGCTGTGAAGGAGAAGTAGTGTTCATCTTCAAGAGTGAACTCTTCCCTATAAAACCCTTTCACACATATTCATTAGTTTTCCTTATATAAGCGGAGCACTTTTATCCCTGTTACACTTAATAGGACTAAAGAGTTATCTGACCTTATCCGTGAAAACCTGCATTGACCAAGGATAGGGTTGTGAAAACTTATTCATCTCAGCCCAAGAGCTGCTCAGTATGCTGCCCCTTGATCCTGAATGAGTGCGTAAGTATATAGAGCATTATGCAACTTTGTGTACGATGGCTTTTCCCATATACTTACAAGAATCCTAAGTAAGTATCTCTGAAACCCTGTGTTGGACAAGGCTGGCAAGATGCAACAGTCTTCTACTTTGAGAAATAAGTGTTCCTTATAACTCCCTTCAACACATCTTCATTAGTTTTTGCTTTATGGTCAGATTCACATTAGACCTTATCCTTATTACACTGAATGCGGTAAGGTTTGTATGACACTATCAGTCACACCATATGGTGAACTTGCCAATGTCAGTGAAATCCTGTTCAACTCTGATCAAGAGGCCTACAGGCAGTGTGCCTTCCCTATTGCGTGTGCAGTGCATGGAGGACAGGAGCATTCATCATTGCACACAATGTCTTTTCCCGTGCTAGGTGAAAGAAACATAAGTATGTGTCTGTGAAACCCCGAATTGTCCAAGGCTGTGAAGGTGAAGTAGTGTTCATCTACAAGCATGTACTCTTCTCCAAAAAACTCTTCCACTCAACTTCATGAGTTTTCATTATACAAGCAGATCACTTTTATCCCTGTTACACTCAAAAGGTCCAAAGAGTTCTCTGACCTTATCTGTGAAAACCTGCATTGACCAAGCATAGGGTTGTGAAAACTTGTTCATCTCAGCACAGGAGCTTCTCAGTATGCTGGCCCTTGATCCTGAATGAGCGTTTTTGGATATAGAGCAATATGCAACTTTGTGCACAATGGCTTTTCCCATGTATGCACAAGAAACCTAAGTAAGTATCTCTGAAACCCTGTGTTGGACAAGGCTGGCAAGCTGAAACAGTGTTCCACTTTGAGAAGGAAGTGTTCCTTATAACTCCCTTCAACACTTCTTCATTAGGTTTTGCTTTATGATCATACTCACATTAGGCCTTATCCCTGTTACAGTGAATGGGGTATGGTTATGTCTGTCACTCCCATTGAAACCATAGGATGAACTTGCCAGTGCCACTGAAATCCTGTACATCTCTATGCAAGAAGTCTTGAGGCAGAATGCATTCCCTCCTACATTTGCAGTGCACGAATTACAAGAACATTGAGATTTGCCCACAATGGGTTTTCCCGTGTTAGGTGAAAGAAGTATAAGTTTGTATCTCTGTAATCCCGTGTTGTCCAAGGCTGGCAAGTTGAAATAATATTCTTCTATGAGGTTCAACTCTTCCCCATAAACCTCTTCTGTATATCCTCATTAGGTTTCATAATACAAGCAGATGCCATTTATCCCTATTAAATCAATAGGGCCAATGCTCTATCTGACCTTATCTGGGAAACCCTGCATTGACCAAACATAGGGTTTTGAAAACTTGTTCATCTCCACCCAGGAAGTTTTCAGCCTCTGACCTTTGCATCTGCCTGCTCAATTGAGGATTTACAGCAACATTCACCTTTGCCCAAAATGGCTTTTCCCATGTACGGAGAAAGAAACATAAGGACATGATCCTGAAAAACTATGTTGACCAAGGCTGGCAAGCACAAACCATGATTACCTTTAAGAAATAAGTTTCCTTACAACTTTCAACACACCTTCATTAGGTTTGGCTTTATGATCATATACACATTATGCCATATCCCTATTACAGTGAACAGGGTATGGGAATGTCTGAAACTCTCAGTGAAACCATATGATGAACATACCAACGCCATTGAAATCCTACACAAAAAGTCTTCAGGCTGAGTGCCTTGTCTCCTGCATGTGCAGTGCATGAATTACAAGAACATTGAGATTTGCACAAAATGGGGTTTCCGTATTAGTCATAAGAATCGTAAGTTGTATCTCTCAAACCCTTTGTTCTGCAGGATATAGAGCAACATTCACCTTTGCACACAAAGGCTTTTCCTATGTATGGAGGAAGAAACACATGTAAGTGTCTTTGAAACACTATGTTGACCAAGACTGGCAAGTACAAACCATGTTTACCTTTAAGAAGTAAGTTTTCCTTACAACTCCTTTCAACACATCTTCATTAGGTTTGGCTTTATGATCATATTGACATTATACCATATCCCTATTACAGTGAATGGGGTATGGTTATGTCTGACACTGTCAGGGAAAGCATATGATGAACATGCCAATGCCATGAAGTGTGTATGTCTGAATCCCCGTGTTGTCCAAGACTGGCAAGGTGAAACAATGTTCCTCTAGGAGACTCAACTCTTCCTGTAACTCTCTTCCCTACATCCTCTTTAGTTTCCATATTTCAAGCAGTTCACTTTTTTCCATATTACACTCAATAGGGCCAAAGCACTACATGACTTTACCTGTGAAACTGTGTGTTGACCAAGTATAGGGTTGTGAAAACTTATTTGTCTTAGCCCAGGAAGTTTTCAGTCTCTTACCTTTTCATCTGCCTGCTCGATTCAGGATATAGAGCCACATTCACCTTTGAGCACAATGGCTTTTCCCAAGTGCGGAGAAAGAAACATAAGAAAGTATCTCTGAAGCGCTATGTTGTCCGAGGCTGGAAAGTTCAAATCATGATCACCTTTAAGAAACAAGTGTTCCTTATAACTCCCTTCAATACATCTTCATTAAGTTTTGCTTTATGATAATACTCACCTAAGGCCTTATCCCTTTTACAGTGAGTGGGGTATGGTTATGTCTGTCACTCTCGGTGAAACCAAATGATGAACATGTCAATGCCAGTGAAATCCTGTTCACCTCTACCCAAAAAGTCCTCAGGCAGAGTGCCTTCTCTCCTGCGTGTGCAGTGCATGAAGTACAAGAACATTGAGCTTTGCACACAATGAGTTTTCCTGTGTTAGGCCAAAGAAACAAGTTTATATGCCTGCAACCCCATGTTTTCCAAGCATGGCAAGGTGAAATAATGTTCCTCTATGAGATTTAACTCTTCCCCATAAAGCTTTTCCACATGTTCTCATTAATTTTCATAATACATGCAGGTCCCCCTTATCCCTATTAAACTCCATAGGGCCAAAGCTGTATCTGACCTTGTCTGTGAAACCTTTGGTTGAGCAAACATAGGTTTTTGAAAACTTGTTCATCTCCACCCAGGAAGATGACCTTTGCATGTACCTGCTCAGTTTTGGATGTAGAGCAACATTCTCCTTTGCACACAATGGCTTTTCCCATGTTCAGAGAAAGAATCATGTGTAAGTATCTCTGAAATACTATGTTGACCAAGGCTGGCAAGTGCAAACCATGTTTACCTTTAATAAATAAGTTTTCCTTACAACTCCTTTCAACACATCTTCATTAGGTTTGGCTTTATGATCATATTCACATTACGCCATATCTCTATTACAGTGAATGGGGTATGGGTATGTCTGACTCTCTCAGTGAAACCATATGGTGAACACGCCAATGCCACTGATATCCTGTAGAACTCTACACAAAAAGTCTACAAGCTTAGTGCCTTATCTCCTGCGTGTGCTGTGCATGAACTACAAGAACACTGAACTTTGAGCCCAATGGGTTTTCCCATGTTAGGAGAAAGAATCATAAGTATGTATCATCTCTGAAATCCCTTGTTGTCCAAGCCCGGCAAGGTGAAATAATGTTCCTCTGTGACACTCAACTCTTTCATATAATGATCTTCCACACATCCTCATAATTTTTCATATTACAAGCAGATCACTTTTATCCCTATTACACTCAAAAGGGTCAAAACGCTATGTGACCTTATCTGTGAAACCATGCATTGACCAAACACAGGGTTGTGAAAACTTGTTCATCTTAGCCCAGGAAGATTTCAGTCTCTTACCTTTTCATCTCTCTGTTCAATCCAGGATATATGGCAACATTGAACTTTGCACAGAATGGCTTTTCCCATGTACGGCAAAAGAAAGAGAAGTAAGTATCTCTGAAACACTATGTTGTCCAATCCTGGCAAGTTCAAACCCTGATCACGTTTAAGAAAAAAAGTGTTCCTTATAGCACCCTTCAAAATATCTTCATTAGGTTTTGCTTTATGATCATATTCACATTAGGCCTTATCTCTATCACAGTGAATGGGGTATGCCTATGTCTGACACAGTCACTGAAACCATATGATGAACCATATGATGATGCCAATGCCACTGAAATCCTGTTCAACTCTACCCAAAAAGTTTTCAGGCAGAGTGCCTTCTCTCCTGCATGGGCACTTCATGAAGTAGAAGTACTTTGATTTTTGCACACAATGGGTGTTCCTGTGTTAGGTTAAAGGAACTTAAGTATGTATCTCTGCAACCCTGTGTTGTCCAAGCCTGGCAAGGTGAAATAATGTTCCTCTATGAGATTCCACCCTTCCCCATAAAACTCTTCAACACGTCCTCATTAGTTTGCATAATACAAGAAGATGCCATTTATCCCTTTTAAAATCAATAGAGCCAAAGCTATATCTGACCTTGTCTGTGAAACCCTGCGTTGACCAAACATACTGTTTTGAAAACTTGTTCATCTCCACCCAGGAAGTTTTCAGCCTCTGACCTTTGCATCTGCCTGCTCGATTTTGCATATAGAACAACACTGACCTTGTGCACAATGGGTTTTCACATATATGGCGAAAGAAACATAGTAAGTATCTCTGAAATACTATGTTGTTCAAGGCTGGCAAGTACAAACCATGTTTACATTTATGAAATAAGTGTTCCTTACAACTCCCTTCAACACATCTTATTAGGTTTTGCTTTATGATCGTATTCACATTAGCCTTTATCCCTAGTAGAGTGAATGGTGTATGGTTATATCTGACACGATCAGGAAACCATATGATGAACATGCCAATGCCACAGAAATCCTGTTCAACTCTGCCCAAAATGTCTTCAGGCAGAGTGCCTTCTCTCCTGCGTGTGCAGTGCATGAAGTACAAGAACATTGAGCTTTGCGCACAATGGGTTTTCTTGTTTTAGGTGAAAGAAACATAAGTATATATCTCTGCAACCCCATGTTGTCCAAGCCTGGCAAGGTGAAATAGTGTTCCTCTATGAGACTCAACTCTTCCTATAACTCTATTCCACACATCCTCATTAGTTTTCATGTTTCAAGCAGATCACTTTTTCCCAGTTACACTAAATAGTGCCAAACGCTATGTGACCTTATCTGTGAAACCGTGCACAGACCAAGCATAGGGTTGTGAAAACTTATTCATTTGTCTTAGCCCAGGAAGTTTTCAGTCTCTTACCTTTTCATCTGCCTGCTCTATTCACGATATAGAGTAACATTCAACTTTGTGCACAATGGCTTTTCCCATGTATGTTGAAAGAAACATAATTAAGTATCTCTGAAACACTAAGATATCCAAGCCTGGCAAGTTCAAACCCTCTTCAAAATATCTTCATTAGGCTTTGCTTTATGATCATATTCACATTCGGCCTTATCCCAATACAGTCAATGGGTTATGCGTATATGTGACACTCTCAATGAAACCATATGATTATCATGCCAATGACAATGAAATCCAATTCAACTCTACCCAAAAAGTCCTCAGGCAGAGTGCCTTCTCTTCTGAGTGTGCAGTGCATGAAGTACAAGAACTTTGAGCTTTGGGCACAATGGGTGTTCCTTTGTTAGGTGAAAGAAACATAAGTATCTATCTCTATGACCCCATATTGTCCAAGCCTGGCAAGGTGAAATAATGTTCCTTTATGAGATTCAACTACCCCATGAAGCTCTTCCACATGTTCTTAGTAGTTTTCATAGTACATGCAGATCCGCTTATCCCTATTAAACGGAATAGGGCCAAAGCTATATCTGACCTTGTGTGTGAAACCCTGGGTTGACCAAATGTAGGGTTTTGAAAACTTGTTCATCTCCACCCAGGCTGATTTCAGTCTCTTACCGTTTCATCAGCCTGCTCAATTCAGGATATACAGCAACATTCAACTGTGGGTACAATGGCTTTTCCCATGTACGGAGAAAGAAACATAAGTTGTCCAAGGCTGGCAAGTTCAAAGCATGTTTACCTTTAAGAAATAGGTGTTCATTACACCTTCCTTCAACACATCTTCTTTAGGTTTTGCTTTATAATCAAATTCACATTTGGCCTCATCCCTATTACAATGAATGGGGTATGGGAATGTGTAACACTATCATTGAAATCATATGTTGAACATCCCAATGTCAATGATATCCTGTTCAACTTTGCTCAAAATGTCTTCAGGAAGAGTGCCATCTCTCCTGCGTGTGCAGGCATGAATTTCAAGAATACTGAAATTTTCGCACAATGGGTTTTCCCGTGTTCAGCAAAAGAAACATAAGTATGTACCTATGAAACCCCATGGTGTCCAGGCTGGCAAGGTGAAATAATGTTCCCCTAGGAGAGACAACTCTTCCCCACAAATCTCTTCCACACATCCTCATTAATTTTCATTATACAAGCAGATCCCATCCATCCCTATTATTCTCAATAGGGCCAAAATGATACATGACCTTGGCTGTGAAACCCTGCGTTTACCAAACATAGGGTTCTGAAAACTTGTTCGCCTCTGCCCAGGAAGTTATCTGTCTCTGATTGAGGATATAGAGAAAGAATCACCTTTGTGTACAATGGCTTTTCCCATGTATGGAGAAAGAAACATAAGTATCTCTGAAACACTACGTTTACCAAGGCTTACAAGAAAAAAACATGTTTACCTTTAAGAAATAAATGTTCATCACAACTCCCTTCAACACATCTTCATTAGGTTTTGCTTTATGATCATATTCACATTAGGCCTTATTCCTATTACAGTGAATGGGGTATGGGTACGTCTGACACTCTCAGTGAAACCACATGATGAACATGACAATGTCACTGAAATCCTGTTCTACTCTACCCAAAAATTCTTCAGGCAGGATGCCTACTCTCCTGCGTGTGTAGTGCATGAAGTACAAGAACTTTGAGCTTTGCACACAATGGTGTTAGGTGAAAGAAACATAAGAATGTATCTCTGAAACCCCGTGCTGTCCAAGGATGGCAAGGTGAATTAATATTCCACTATGACAGTCAACTCTTTCCCATAAAAGTCTTCCACACATCCTGTTTAATTTTCATTATACCAGTGGTTCCCATTTTTACCTATTACACTCAATAGGGACAAAGAGATACCTGACCTTATCTGTGAAACCCTGCATTGACCAAAGATTGGGTTGTGAAAACTTGTTCATCTCTGCTGAGGAAGTTTATGGCCTCTGACATTTGCATCTGCCTGCTCGATTAAGGATATAGAGAAACAATCATCTTTGTACACAATGGCTTTTCCCAGGGATGGGGATAGAAATATAAGTAAGTGTCTTTGAAACACTATGTTGCCCAAGGCTGGCAAGTTCAATCCTTGTTTACCTTTAAGAAATAAGTGTTCCTGATAACTCTCTTCAACACATCTTCATTGGGTTTTGCTTTATGATCATATTCACATTATGCCATATCCCTATTACATTGAATGGGATATGGGTATGTCTGACACTATCAGTGAAACCATATGATGAACATGCCAATGCCACTGAAATCCCGTTCAACTCAGCCCAATAAGTTGTCAGACAGAGTGACTTTTCTCCTGCATGTGTAGTGCATGAAGTATAAGAACATTGACCTTTGCGCATAATGGGTTTTCCCGTGTTAGGAGAAAAAAGCATAAGTGTGTATCTTTGAAAGCTCATGTTGTCCAAGGCTGGAAATGTGGTAGAGTGTCCCTCTATGAGCGTCAGCTGTTCACCATAAAGCTGTTCCACACATCCCCATTAGTTTTCATTATACAAGCAGGTCCCATTTATCCCTATTAAACTCAATAGGGCCAAAGTGATATCGGACCTTATCTGTGAAACGCTGCGTCAAACACACATAGGGTTGTGAAAACTCCTTCATCTCAGCCTAGGAAGTTTATAGCCTCTGACCCTTGTATCTGCCTGCTCGATTGAGGACATACAGCAATATTCAACTTTGTGCACCATGGCTTTCCCATGTATGGAGCAAGAAATGTAAGTAATTATTTCTGAAACACTATGTTGTCCAAGGCTGGCAATTTCAAACCATGTTCATGTTAAAGAAACAAGTGTTTGTTACAACTCCCTTCAACACATCTTCATTAGGTTTTACTTTATGATCGTATTCACAATGGGCCATATCCCTATTACAGTGAATGGGTGATGGGTATGACTGACAGTTTACATAGTACACTAAATTGGGCCAAAGCGATATGTGACCTTATACATCAAACCCTGCGTTTATCAAGCACAGGGTTGTGGAAACTTATTCACATCAGCACAGGAAGTTTTCAGCCTCTCACCTTTGCATCTCCCTGGTCACTTGAGGATATAGAGCAACAATCAACTTTGCACACAATGGATTTTCCCATGTACAGAGAAAGAAACATAAGTTGGTATCTCTGAAACATTATGTTGACCAAGGCTCGCAAGTTCAAACCATGTTCACTTTTAAGAAACAATTGTTCCTTATGACTCCATCAACACATCTCCATTAGGTCTTGATTTATCATCATATTCACATTAGGCCTTATCCTTATTAAGTGAATGGGATTTGGGTTTGTCTAACACTCTCAGTGAAACCATATTTTGAACATGCAAATACCACTGAAACCTGTTCAACTCTTCCCAAAAATGCTTCAGGTAGAGTGCCTTCTTGCCTGCATGTGCAGTGCATGAAAGTACAGGAAAATTGAGCTTTGCGCACAATGGGTTTTCCTGAGTTAGTCAAAAGAAATGTAAGTATGTCTCTCTGAAACCCCATCTTGTCCAAGGATGGCAAGGTGAAATATTGTTTGTGTATGAGCATCAACTCTTTCCCATAAAGCTCTTTCACACATCCTCAATAGTTTTCATTATACTAGCTGATCCATTTACCCGTGTTATACTCAATAGGGCCAAAGCAATATCTGAACTTATCTGTGAAACCCTGCATTTACCAAGCATATGGTTGTGAAAACTTGTTCATCTCAGTCCAGGATGTTTTTAGCCTGTTACCTTTGCATCTTCCTGCTTGATTGAGTGTATAGAGCAACATTCAACTTTGTGCACAATGGCTTTTCCCATGTATGGTGAAAGAATCATAACTTAATATCACTGAAACTCTATGTTGAGCAAAGCAGGCAAGATCAAACCATGTTCTCCTTTAAGAAACAAGTGTTCCATATAACTGCCTGCAACACATCTTCATTAGGTCTTGCTTCATGTTTATATTCACATTAGGCCTTATCCCTATTACAGTGAATGGAGTATGGGTATGTCTGACACTATCAGTGAAATCATATGTTGAACATGCCAATGCCACAGAAATCTTGTGCTACTCTCCCCTAATAGTCTTCAGGCAGGATGACTTCTCTCCTGCATATGCAGTGCATGAAGTACAAAAACATGTACATTTGTGCACAATGAGTTTTCCCATGTTAGGCAAAAGAAACATAAGTGTGTATCTCTGAATCCCCGTGTTGTCCAAGCCTAGCAAGGTGAAATAGTGTTCCTCTAGGAGAGCCAACTCTTCCACACTAATCACTCCCACATATCCTCATTAGTTTATTTTTATACAAGCAGATGCCATTTAACCCTATTACACTCAAAAGGGCCAAAGTGATATGTGACCTTCTCTGTGAAAACCTGCGTTGAACCAGCATAGGGTTGTGAAACATTTTCATCTCAGCCCAGGAATATTTCAGCCTCTCGCCTTTGCATCTGCCTGCTCGATATAGGGCAACATTCAACTTTGCACACAATGGCTTTTCCCATGTATGAAGAAAGAAACAGAAGTGATTATCTCTGAAACACTATGTTGTCCAAGGCTGGGAAGTTCCAACCATGTTCACCTGAAGAAAAAAGTGCTCCCTTCAACACATCTTCATTAGAATTTATATTATGATCATATTCACATTAGGCCTTATTCCTATAAAGTGAATGGGGTGTGGGTATGTCTGACTCTCAGTGAAAGCATATGATGAATACGCCAATGCCAGTGAAATCCTGTTCAATTCTGCCCAAAAAGTCTTATGTGAGAGTGCCTTCCCTCCTGCTTGTGCAGAGCATGAATTACAAGAACATGGGGTTTTTCGCACAATGGGTTTTCCTGTGTCAGGCGAATGAAAAATAGTTATGTATCTCTGAACTCCCATGTTGTCCAAGGCTGGCAAGGTGAAATATTGTTCATGTAATGCAGCCATACCTTCCCCATAAAGCTCTTCCACACATCTCATTGGTTTTCATTATAGAAGCTGATCCCATTTTTCCCTATTACACTCAATAGCGCCAAATGGATATGTGACATTATCTGTGAAAGCCTGTGTTGACCAAACATATGGTTCTGAAAACTTGTTCATCTCAGCCCAGGAAGTTTTCATCCTCTGACCTTTGCATCTGCCTGCTTGATTGATGATATAGAGCAACGTTCACCTTTGCGCACAATGGCTTTTCCCATGTAAGGAGAAAGAAACCTAAGTATGTATCCCTGTAACACTATGTTGTCCAAGGATGGCAAATTCGAACCATGTTTACCTTTAAGAAACAAGTGTTCTGTATAACTGCCTGCAACACATCTTCATTATGTCTTGCTTCATGTTTATATTCACATTAGGCCTTATCCCTATTACAGTGAATGTGGTATGGGTATGTCTGACACTATCAGTGAAACCATGTTCCATGGAACATTCCAGTTCCATGGAAATCCTGTGCAACTCTGCCCAAAAAGGCTTCAGGCAGAGGGCCATCTCTCCTGCAATTGCAGTGCATGAAGTACAACAACACTGATCTTTGCACACAATGGATTTTCCCATGTTAGGCGAAAGAATCATAACTGTGTATCTTTGAATCCCCGTGTTGTCCAAGGCTGAAAAGTTGCAATAGTGTTCCACTACAAGAGTCTGTTCTACTCTGTCAACATCTTCCACACATCTTCATGAGATTTCATTCTACAGGCAGACCACGTTTATCCCTTATACATTCAATACAGAGAAAGAGATATCTGTGAAACCCTGTGCTGAGCAAACATTGGGTTGTGAACACTTGTTGGTCTCAGCTCAGGAAGTTTTCAGGATGCTGCCCTTTTCTCCTGCCTGCATGTTTGAGGATATATAGCTACATTTAACTTTGCACATGATGGCTTTTTTCATGTACAGAGAAAGAAACATAAGTAAGTATCTATGAAACCCATTGTTGTCCAAGGCTGGCCAGTTCAAACAATGTCCCCTTTTAAGAAACAAGTGTTCCTTATTACTCCCTTCCACATGCCTTCTTTAGTTTTGGCTTTATGATCAGATTCACATTAGGCCTCATCCACATTACACTGACTAGGTAAAGGTTTGTCTGACACTATCAGGGAAACCATATATTGAACATGCCAATGGCACTGAAATCCCGTTCAACATTGACCAAGAAGTCTTCAGGGAGAATGACTTCTCTTCTCCGGGTGCAGTGCATGAAGTGCAAGAACATTCAGCTTTGTGCACAATGGGTTCTCCCATGTTAGGCGAAAGAAAGATAACTGTGTATGTATGGAACCCCAAGTTGTCCAAGGCTGAGAAGTTGAAACAGTGTACTTCTACAAGAGTCCACTCTATCCCATCAATTGCTTCCACACGTTTATTTGTTTTCATTCTACAAGCAGATCACATTTATCCCTATTACACTCAAAGGGGTAAAAGAGGTATCTGACCTTCTCTGTGAACCCCTGAATTGAGCAAACATAGGGTTACATAAACTTGTTCACCTCAGCCCAGGAAGTTTTCATCCTGCCTGCCTTTGCTCCTTCCTGCGTGTTCTATGATATACAGCTACATTCAATTTTGTGCACAATGTCTTTTCCCATATATGGAGAAACAAACATAAGTATCTCTGAAAACCTGTGTTGTCCAAGTCTGCCCAGTTCAAACAATGTTCCCTTTTAAGGAACAAGTGTTCATTATAATTCCCTTCAACACTTCTTCATTTGTTTTTTTCTTTAAGAAGAGATTTACATTAGGCCTCATCCCCATTACACTGAATGGGTAAAGGTTTGTCTGACACTATCAGTGAAACCATATATTGAAAGTGCCAATGGTAGTGAAATCCTCTTCGACTCTGCCCAAGAAATCTTCAGGGAGAATGCCTTCTCTCCTGCGGGTGCAGTGTATGAAGTGCAAGAACATTCAGGTTTGCGCACAATGGCTTTTCCCAAGTTAGGCGAAAGAATCCTAACTATGTATCTCTAAAACCTCGAGTTGTCCAAGGCTGCAAAGTTGAAACAATGTTCCTCTACAAGATTCCACTCTACCTCATCAATCACTTCCACACATGTTCATTAGTTTTCATGCTATAAGCAGATCACATTTACCCCTATTACACTCAAAGGGGAAAAAGAGATATCTGACCTTCTCTGTGAAACCCTGCATTGAGCAAACATGGGGTTGTAAAAACTTGTTCATCTCGGCCCAGGAAGTTTTCATCCTGCCTGCCTTTGCTCCTGCCTGCGCATTCTGTGATATATAGCTACATTCAATTTTGCGCACAATGTCTTTTCCCATGTATGGAGAAATGAACATAAGTATCTCTGAAACCCTGTGTTGTCCAAGGCTGGCCAGTTCAAGCAATGTTCCCTTTTAAGAAACAAGTGTTCCTTACTGTAGGGCACTGCATAGAGAGGCAGTTTGCCCCAGGGCCTATCTAGGCTCCCTTGGAAGACTGAGGCTTGTTCCTCAGGCAGTCTCCTTTGACCTCTATCCTGGAACTCAGGGTTGTTGAGCTCCTCAAGTTGGCTCTGGCATCTATTCCCTTGCCTCCAGCCCCTCTACATGGATTGCCTGTTTCCAAACCCCAAAACGGCTCCTGATTGGACCATTCTGGAACCACCCCTGACTGGCTACATTTACAAAACCAAATTTGAATATCCCCTCTCACTGGCTGAAACCCATATGAGGTGACTGCTTCTGATTGGTCCCTGGCAGGCACCAGAAGAGTATATATGGTGGTGCATGGAGCAGTCTGGGTCCATTTCATTTATCTGGGCAGACAAGGAAGAAATAAAGAGCTGTTGGAACAGAGCACTTGGAGTCTTCATTGGGAAGAAAAGAAGCAAGGAGCTGCCATGGGCAGAAGCCTCTGAGCCTGCCTTTTTCAAGGCTTCTCAGAGCAGCCGTGGGCATAAGTCTCCTTTCCAGGTGGAACAGCTCCTGGGTGCCAACTCCCCCTCACCAGAAGATGGGTCTTTGGCTGCTGGTTCCTGATCACAGCCAGAGTGAGTCCAGAGGCAGGGGGATGCACCACACCTTATGACTCCCTTAAACACAACTTCATTAGTTTTTGGTTTACGATCAGATTCACATTAGGCCTCATCCCCATTACACTGAATGGGGAAAAGATTTGTCTGACACTATCAGTGAAACTATATATTTAACATGCCAATGCCAGTGAAATCCTGTTCAACTCTGCCCAAGAAGTCTTCAGGGAGAATATCTTATCTCCTGCGGGTGCAGTGCATGAAGTGCAAGAACATTCAGCTTTGCGCACAATGGGTTCTCCCATGTTAGGCAAAAGAAAGATAACTGTGTATGTATGGAACCCCAAGTTGTCCAAGGCTGAGAAGTTGAAACAGTGTACTTCTAAAAGAGTCCACTCTATCCCATCAATTGCTTCCACACATGCTCATTAGTTTTCATTCTACAAGCAGATCACATTTATCCCGATTACACTTAATGGAGAAAAAGAGGTATCTGACCTTATCTGTGAAACCCTGCTTTGAACAATCATACAGTTGTAAAAACTTGTCCATCTCAGCCCAGGAAGTTTGCAGTATGACTCCCTTTGCTTCTGTCTTGGCAGTCGAGGATATAGAGCTGCATTCATCTTTGAGCACAATGGTTTTTCCCATGTATAGAGAAAGAAACATAAGTAAGTATCTCTGAAACCCAGTGTTGTCCAAGTCTGGACAGTTCATACAGTGTTTGTTTTGAGAAGCAAGTGCTCCTTATAACTCCCTTCCACACATCTTCATTAGTTTTTGCTTTACGATCAGACTCACATTAGGCTTCATCCCCATTACACTGACTGGGGTAATGGTTTGTCTGACAATATCAGTGAAAGCATGTATATAACATGCCAATGGCAGTGAAATCCTGTTCACCTTTGGCACAGAAGTCTTCCAGGAGAATGACTTCTCTCCGCCGGGTGCAGTGCATGAAGTGCAAGAACATTCAGCTTTGCGCACAATGGATTTTCCCAAGTTAGGTGAAAGAATCCTAACTATGTATCTCTGAAACCCCAAGTTGTCCAAGGCAGAGAGTTTGAATCATTGTTCCTCTACAAGAGTCCACTCTATACCATCAAATACTTCCACACATCTTCATTAGTTTTAATTGTACAAGTTGATCACATTTATTCCTATTACACTCAATGGGAAAAAAAAGATATATGACCTTATCTGTGCAACCCTGTTTTGAGTAAATATAGGGTTGTAAATACTTGTTCATTGTTGTAAATACTTGTTCATCTCATCCCAGGAAGTTTTCAGGATGCCGGCCTTTGCTCCTGACTAAGTGGTCAAGGATATAGAGCTACATTCATTTTGCACACTATGGTTTTTCCCATGTACAGAGAAAGAAACATAAGCAAGTGTCTCTGAAACCCTGTGTTGTCTGATGCTGGCCTGTTCAAACAGTATTCCCTTTTAAAAAACAAGTGTTCCTTATAACTCCCTTCCACACATCTTCATGAGTTTTGGCTTTACGATCAGATTCACATTAGGCCTCATCACCATTATACTGAATGGGGTAAAGGTTTGTCTGATACTATCAGTGAAACCATATATTGAACATGCCAATGGCAGTGAAATTCTGTTCAACCCTGCCCAAGAAATCTTCAGGGAGAATGCCTTATATCCTCCGTGTGCAGTGCATGAAGTATAAGAACACACAGGTGTGCACACAATAGCTTTTCCCAAGTTAGGCAAAAGAATCATAACTATGTATCTCTGAAACCACGAGTTTCCCAAGGCTGTCAAATTGAAAGAGTGTTCCTCTGAAGAAGAGTGTTCCACTCTACCCAACAAGCACTTCCACAAATGTTCATGAATTTTCATTCTAGAAGCTGATCGGATTTTCCTACTACAGTCAATAGGGCCAAAGAGATATCTGACCTTATCTATGCAACCCTGCGTTGAGCAAACATAGGGTTGTGAAAACTTGTTCAACTCAGCCCAGGAAGTTTTCAGGCTACTGGTGTTTGTTCCTGTCTGCTTGTTTGAGGACAAAGAGCTACATTTAACTACACACAAAGGCTTTTCCCATGTATGGAGAAAGAAACATAAGTAAGTATCTCTGAAACCCTGTGTTGTCCAAGGATACATAGTTCACGCCATGTTCTCCATTAAGAAACAAGTCATCTTTACAAGTTCCTTCAACTCATCTTCATTAGTTTTTGCTTTATGATCAGATTCACAGAAGGCCTTATCCCCATTACACTGAATGGGGTAAAGTTTAGTCTGACACTATCAGTGAAACCATATATTGGACATGCCAATGGGAGTGAAATCCTGTTCAACACTGACCAAGAAGTCTTCAGGGAGAATGCCTTCTCTCCTGCAGTTGCACTGCATGAAGTGCAAGAACATTCATGTTTGCGCACAATGGCTTTTCCCAGGTTAGGCAAAAGAATCATAACTATGTATCTCTGAAACCCAGTTTTGTCCAAAGCTGAAAATGTGAAATAGTGGTCCTCTATGAGAGTCTGCTCTCCTGCATGAAAATGTTCCACACATCTTCATGAATTTTCATTCTGCAAGGAGACCACTCTTATCTGTATTACATTTAATAGGTCCAAAGGGATATCTGACCCTATCTGTGAAACCCTGAATTGAGCAAACATAGGGTTGTGAAAACTTGTTCATCTCAGCCAAGGAAGTCTTCAGGCTGCCTTCCTTTGCTCCTGCCTGAGCATTCGATATAGAGCTACATTCAAATTTGCGCACGTTTTTTCCCATGTATGGAGAAAGAAACATAAGTAAGTATCGCTGAAACCCTGTGTTGTCCAAGGCTCACCAGTTGAAACAGTGTTCCCTTTTAAGAAGCAAGTGTTCTTTATAACTCCCTTCAACATATATTCATTAGTTTTTGCTTTATGATCAGATTCACAGTAGGCCTCATCCCCTCTACATTGAATGGGGTAAAGGTTTGTCTGACACTATCAGTGAAACCATATATTGAACATGCCAATGCCAGTGAAATCCTGTTCCATTCTTCCCAGGAAGACAATAGGCAGAAGGCCTTCCCTCCAGTGTGTGTAGTGCAAAAACCACTAGTCCATTCTGCTTGCACACAATGGCTTTTCCCGTGCTAGGAGAAAGAAACATAACTATGTATCACTGAAACCCTGAGTTGACTAAGGCTGACATGTTGATAGTGTCTTCTTCATGAGTCCATTCTACCACATCAACCACTTCCACACATGTTCATTAGTTTTCATTCTATAAGCAGATCACATTTACCGCTACTACATTCAATAGTGCCAAAGAGATATCTGACCTTATCTGTAAAACACTGTGTTCAGAAAACATTGGATTGTGAAAACAGGTTCACCTCAGCCCAGGAAGTTTTCACGATGTCACCTTTGCTCCTGCCTGCATGTTCTAGGATACAGAGCTACATTTAACTTTGGGCGCAATTGCTTTTCCCATGTACAGAGAATGAAACCCAAGTATCTATGAAACGCTGTGTTGCCAAGGCTGGCCAGTTCAAACAATGTTACCTTTTAAGATACAAGTGTTTCTTCCCTTCCTTTCCCTTCCTTTCACCTTAACTCCCTTCAACACATCTTCCTTAGTTTTGTATTTATGATCAGGTTCACATTAGGCCTCATCCCCATTACATTGAATGGAGTAAAAGTTTGTCTGACACTATCAGTGAAACCATATATTGAACATGCCAATGGCAGTGAAATCCTATTCAACTCTGCCCAAGAAGTCTTCAGTCAGCATGCCTTCTCTCCTGCATATGCAGTGCATGAAATGCAAGAACATTCAGGTTTGCACACAATGGCTTTTCCCAAGTTAGTGAAAGAATTGTAACTATGTATCTCTGAAACCCCAAGTAGTCCAAGGCTGAGAATTGGAAACAGTGTTCCTCTCCAAGAGTCCACTCTACCCCATCAACCACTTCCACACGTGTTCACTAGTTTCATGCTACAAGCAGATCACTTTTATCCCTAACACCCTCAAAGCTGAAAAAGAGATATTTGACCTTATCTGTGAAACTCTGCTTTGAGCCAACATACAGTTGTGAAAGCTTGTTCATCTCAGCCCAGGAAGTTTTCAGGATGCCAACCTTTGCTCCTGACTTGGCGTTCAGGGTTGTAGAGATACATTCCTCTTTGCACACAATGGTTTTTCCCATATACGGAGAAATAAATGTAGAAAGTATCTCTGAATCACTGTGTTGTACAAAGCTGGCCATTTCAAACAATTTTACCTTTTAAGAAATAAGTGTTCCCTATAATTCGCTTCAACACATCTTTATTAGTTTTTGCTTTACGATCAGATTCACAGTAGGCCTCATCCCCATTATACTGAATGGGATAAATGTTTGTTTGACACTATCAGTGAAACCACATATTGAGTATGCTGATGGCAGTAAAATCCTGCTCAACTATGCCCAAGAAGTCTTCGGGGAGACTGCATTCTCTCCTGTGGCTACAGAGCATGAAGTGCAAGAATATTTACCTTTGCGCACAATGGCTTTCTTCAAGTTAGAGGAATGAAACATAAATATGTATCTCTGAAACCCCATGTTGTCCAAGGCTGAAAAGGTGAAATAGTGTTCCTCTATGAGAGTCTACTCTGCCCCATCAACACCTTCCACACATTTTCATGAATTTTCATTCTGCAAGGAGATCACACTTATCCGTATTACATTTAATAGGGCCAAAGGGATATCTGACCCTATGTGTGAAACCCTGCATTGAGCAAACATAGGGTTATGAAAACTTGTTCATCTCAACCCAAGAAGTTTTCAGCCTGCCTGCTTTTGCTCCTGCCTGCACATTCTATGATATACAGCTACATTCAAGTTTGCACACAATGTCTTTTCCCATGTATGGAGAAAGAAACATAAGTAAGTATCTTGGAAACCTTGAGTTTTCCAAGAATGGCCAATTCAGGCTATGTTCCCCATTATGAAAAAAGTGTTCAGGGAGAATACCTTCTCTCCTGTGGGTGGAGTGCATGAAGAACTAGAACATTCAGCTTTGCACAGATGGATTTCCCGTGTTAGGTGAAAGAGTCATAACTGTGTATCTTTGAAACCCTGTGTGGTCTAAGGCAGAAAAGGCAAACTAGTGTTCCTCTCTGAGAGTCTACTCTACGCTATCAACCCCTTCCACATATCTTCTTTAATTTTCATTCTACAGGCAGATCACATATATCCCTATTACACTCAATAGAGTGAAAGAAATATCTGGCCTTATCTGTGAAATCCTGTGTTGAACAAACATAGGTTTGTGAAAGCTTGTTCATCTCAGCCCAGGAAGTTTTCAGGTTGCTAGTGTTTGTTCTTGCCTCCATGTTTGAGGATTAGAGCTACATTCAACTTCACGCACAATGGATTTTCCCATTTATGGAAAAAGAAACATAAGTAATTATCTCTGAAATCCTGTGTTGTCCAAGGCTGGACAGTTGAAACAATGTTCCCTTTTAAGAAACAGTGTTCATTATAACTCCCTTCAACACACCTTCTTTAGTGGTTGTTTTACAATAAGATTCTCATTATGCTTCATTCCCTTTACACTGAAAGGGGTAAAGGTTTACCTGGCACTATCAGGGATACCATATATTTTACATGCTAATGCCAGTGAAATCCTGTTCAAGTCTTCCCAAGAAGTCTTCAGGCAGAATGCCTTCTCTCCTGAGTGTGTAATGCATGCATTACAAGAACATTCATTCTTGTGCACAGTTGCTTTCCCGTGTTAGTAAAAAGAAATATAAGTATGTACCTCTGAAACCCCATGTGGTCCACGGCAGATAAAGTGAAATAGGGTTCCACTATGAGAGTCTACTCTAGTCCATCAACACTTACCAAACATCTTCATTAGTTTTCATTCTACAAGCGGATCACATTTATCTGTATTGCAGTCAATAGGGCCAAAGAGGTATCTTAACTTACCCGTTAAACACTGTGTTGAGCAAATATAGGTTTGTGTAAAGTTGATCATCTCATTCCAGAAAATTTTCAAGCTGGCAGCATTTGTTCCTGCCTGTGGGGTTGAGGATATAGAGCTACATTCACCTTTGTGCACAATGGCTTTTCCCATGTACAGAGAAAGACATATACGTAAGTAAGTCTGAAATCCTGTGTTGGCCAAGGCTGGCAAGTTCAAACAATATTCCTGTTTTAGAAACAAGTGTTCCTTACAACTCTCTTCATCACATCTTCATTAGTTTTTGCTTCACAATCAGATTCGCATTAGGCCTTATCCCCATTATACTGGGAGAAGGGCCTGGCAATCCACTCCCAAGGCAATCCTGAAGCACTCAGCCATTGAAAACCCTATGAGGGTCGCTATGAGTCGGATACCGACTCGACGGCACCTAACAACAACAACAACAACCCCATTATACTGAATGGGGTTAAGGTTTGTCTTACACGATCAGTGAAACTATAGGATGAACCTGCCAATGCCAGTGAAATCCTTTTCAACTCTGCCAAAATCTGTTCAGGGAGAATACCTTCTCTCCTGCATGGGCTGTGCATGATGTACAAGAACATTAAGGTTTGTGCAGAATGACTTTTCCTGTCTTAGGCAAAAGATACATCACTCTGTATCTATGAAACCCAGTGTTGGTGAAGCCTGACAATGTGAAATAGTGTAGCTCTACTAGAGTCTAGTCTACCCTATCAACTCTCTCCACACACCTTCATTAGCTTTCATTCTACAAGCAGATCACTTTTATCCCTTTTACACCCAATAGAGCCAAAGACATATCTGATCTTATCTGTGAAACACTTTCCTGAAAAAACATATGGTTATGAAAACTTGTTCATCTCAGCCCAGGAAGATTTCAGGGTGCTGGCCATTGTTCCTGCCTACACAGTTGAAGATATAGAGCTAGATTCCACTTTGAGCACAATGGTTTTTCACATGCATGGAGAAAGAAACATAAGGAAGTATCTCTGAAACCCTATGTTTCCCAAGGCTGGCCAGTACAGAAAATGTTCCCCTTTAAGAAACAAGTGTTTCTTATAACTCCTTTCAACACATCTTCAATAGTTTTTGCTTTATCACCAGATTAATATTAGTCTTTGTCCCCATTACACTGAATGGGTAAAGGTTTCTCTGACACTATCAGTAAAATGATATAATGAACATGCTGAAGTCAGTGAAATCCTGTTCAACTCTGCCCAGGAAGCCTTCAGGAAGAATGCCTTCTCTCCCATGTGTGCAGTGCATGAATTTCAAGAACACTCAGCTTTGCTCACAATGGCTTTTCCCATGTTAATTGAAAGAAACATAACTACATATCTCTGAAACCCCGTGTTGTCCAAGGCTTACAAGTTGAAATAGTGTTCCACTATGAGTCTACTCTACCCCATCAGCCCCTTCCACACATCTTCATTAGTTTTCATTCTACATGCAGATAACTTTTATCCCTGTTATACTGAATAGGGCCAAAATGATATCTGGCCTTGTCTGTGAAACCCCACATTGAGCAATCATAGGATTGTCAAAATTTGTTCATCTCAGCTCAGGATGTTTTCGAGATGCCAGCCTTTGCTCCTGCCTGCGTGGTTGAGGATATAGAACTACCCTCAACTTTGAGCACAATGGCTTTTCCCATGTATGGAGAATGAAACATAAGTAAATATCTCTGAAACCTGTGTTGGCCTGTGATGTCCAGGGCTGGCCAGTTCAAACAATGTTCCATTTTAAGAAACAAGGGTTCCTTATAACTCCCTTCAACACATCCTCATTAGTTTTTGCTTTACAATCAGATTCACATTACACCTCTTCCCCATTACACTGAATGGGGTAAAGGTTTGTCTAACAGCATCAGTAAAACCATATGATGAACATGCAAATGCCAGTGTAATCCTGTTCGCCTCTGCCCTAGAATTCCTCAGCAGAATGCCTTCTTACTGCTTGTCCTGTGCATGCAGTACAAAAACATACAACTTTGCGCATAATGGCTTTCCCATGTTTGTAGAAAAATATAACTATCTGTGAAAACCCATGTTCCGCAAGAGTGGCAAGGAAAGATAATGTTCCCCTTGCAGAAATAACTGTTGTCCATGTATCCCCTAAAACATCATCTTTAGTGTTTAGTATACAACAAGATTCATGTGTATCCTTGTCCTATTACATATAGTAGGGGTAAAGAGATATCTGACCTTTTCAGTGCAACCCTGTGAAGAAGAAGTGTAGGGTAGTGAAAATTTGATCATCTCCACCTATGAAGTCTACAGTCTGAATGTCTGTCTTCCTGCTTAGACGGTTCATGTTTTACAACAATTTTGAACTTTCCACACAAGGTCTTTTCCTGTGTTAGGTGACAATCATAACTATCTCTGAATATCTGTGTTGGCCAAGACTGGCAAGGAGAAATAATGTTCCTTTTTGAGAAAACACTGTTCTCCATAAACCCCTTCAACACAACTTCATTTGATTTTTCTTTACAAGCAAATTCACATTGGTTCTTAGCCCTATGACTCTGAATATTGTGATAGATATATCTGACACTATCAGTGAGACCCTGTGAGAACATGCCAGGCACAGTGAAATCTTGGAGAACTTTGCCCAAGAAGTCTTCAGGCCTAGTGCCTTTCCTCCTGCTGCTTCAGTGCATGATTTCCAGCAACACTCACCTGTGCACACAATGGCATTTCCCCATGTTAGGCAAAAAACATAGTATCTCTGAAAACCTGTGTTTGCCACTGCAAGTAGAAATAATGTTCCTTTTTGAGAAAACATTGTTCCCTATAAACGCTTGAACATAACTTCATTTGATTTTGGTTTACAAGCAAATTCACATTGGTTCTTAGGCCTATGACACTGAATGTAGCTATTAATATGTCCAACACTATCAGTGAAACCCTGTGAAGAACACGCCAGGCACAGTGAAATGTTGGGCACCTGTGCCCAAGAAATCTTCAGACATGGTACCTTTCCTCCAGCTGCTTCATGGCATGATTTACAGCAACATTCACCTTTGTGCACAACGGTTTTCCTGTGTTAGGAGATAAACATATCTATCTCTGAAAACCCATGTTGGCCAAGACTAGCAAGGATAAATAATCTTCCCTTTTGAGAAACAATTGTCCATGCATCCCCTCAACACATCATGATTAGAGTTTAATCTACAAAAAGATTCATGTGTATCCTTGTTCTTATTACATACAGTAGGGCTAAAGAGATATCTGACCTTGGCTATGAAACCCTGTGACAAGCAAGCGTAGGGTAGTGAAAACTTGTTCATTTCTGCCTATGAAGTCTACAGACTGAATGTCTGTATTCCTGCTTGCACGGTTCAGGTTTCTCAACAACATTAATCTTTCTGCACAACAGCTTTTCACATGTTAGGGGAAAAACATAAGTATTCTGAAAACCCGTGTTGCTCAAGACTGGCAAGGAGAAATAATGTTCCCCTTTGAGAAACCAATCTTGCCCCTGCATTCCTTCCACATATCATCAGTTGTTTTTGCTGTCCAAGCAGTTTCATGTGGAGCCATAATCCACTGACATGAAGTATGGGTATAGGGATACCTGACCTTGTCTGTGAAATGCTGTGGCTAAGGCATACCACAGTGAAATCTTGTTCATTTCTGCCTGTGAAGTCTATAGGCTGAATGGTTGTGTTACTGCTTGCATGGTTCAGATTTTACAACATTCGTGTTTCTTCACAAGGGCTTTTCCTGTGTTAGGTGATAAAAATAACTACCTTTGAAAACCGGTGTTGGCCAAGACTGGCAAGGAGTAATGTTCTGTTTTGAGAACATATTGCTCCCTATAAACCCCTTCAACCATACTTCATTTGATTTTGTTTTCCAAGCAAATTCATATAGGGTTTTAGCTCTATGACACTGAATGTAGCTATAGATAAGTCTGAAAACCCGTGTTGGCCAAACTGGCAAGGAGAAATAATGTTCCTCTTTGAGAAACCATTATTGCCCGCTCATCCCCTCAACATATCATTATTAGTTTTTGCTCCATAAGCAAATTCATGTGTATTGTTACTCATGTTACATACAATAGGGGTAAAGGGATATCTGACCTTGTCTGTGAAACCCTGTGAGGAACAAGAGTGTTGTTGTTGTTGTTAGGTGCCATCGGGTCAGTATCCGACTCATAGCTGTCAATAGCTGAGTGCTTCGGGATTGCCTTGGGAGTGGATTGCCAGGCCCATCTCCCATGAGGAACAAGAGTAGGCTAGTGAAACTTGTTCATTTCTGCCTATGAATTCTACATTCTAGATGTCTGAGTTCCTGTTTGCATGGTTCAGATTTTAATACAACATTCATGTTTCCACCCAAGGGCTTTTCCCTTGTTAGGTGAAAAACATATCTTTGAAAACCCATGTTAGGCAAGACTGACAGGGAGAAATAATGTTGCCCTTTGAGAAATGATTGTTGTCCATGCATCCACTCAACACATCATCATTAGTTTTTGCTCTACAAGCAGATTCATGTGTATCCTTATTCCTATTACATACAGTAGGGGTACAGAGATATCTGACCTTGTCTGTGATACCCTGTGATGAACAAGCATAGGGTAGTGAAAATTTGTTCATTTCTGCCTATGAAGTCTACAGGCTGAATGTTTTTGTTGCTGCTTTCATGGTTCAGGTTTTACTACAACATTGACCATTCCAGACTAGGGCTTTTCACATGGTAGACAAAAACATAACTATCTCTGAAAACCCGTGTTGTCCAACACTGACAAGGAGAAGTAATGTTTGTTTTTGAGAAAACATTGCTCCCTATAAACCCCTTCAACACAACTTCATTTGATTTTGCTTTACAAGCAAATTCACATGGGTTCTTATCCCTATGATACTGAATGTAACTATAGATATGTCTATATCTACAGACTGAATGTCTGTGTTCTTGCTTGCTCAAGTTTTACAACATCATGTGACACTATCAGTGAAACCCTGTGAAGAATATGCCAGGCACACTGAAATCTTGGGCAACTCTGCCCAAGAAGTCTTCAGGCCTAGTTCCTTCCTACATCTGCTTCATTGCATGATTTCCAGCAACATTCACCATTGCACACAATGGCATTTCCTGTGTTAGGCAAAAAACATAACTCTCTCTGAGAACCCGTGTTGGCCAAGACTGGCAAGGAGAAATAATGTTCCCCTTTGGGAAACAATTCTTGTCTACACATCCCCTCATCATGTCAACATTAGTTTTGCTCTACAAGCAGATTCATGTGTACCCTTATTCCTATTATGTACACTAGGGGTAAAGAGATATCTGTCCTTGTCTGTGATACCTGTGATGAACAAGCGTAGGGTAGTGAAAATTTGTTCATTTCTACCTATGAAGTCTACAGGATGAATGTTTGTTTTCCTGCTTGCATGGTTCAGGTTTTACAACAGCGATCTTTCCAGACAAGGGCTTTTCACGTGGTAGATGAAAAACATAACTATCTCTGAAAACCCTTGATGTCCAACACTGACAAGGAGAAGTAATGTTCATCTTTGAGAAAACATTGCTCCCTATAAACCCCTTCATCACAACCTCATTTGATTTTGCTTTGCAAGCAAATTCACATTGGTTGTTAGTCCTATGACACTGAATGTAGCTATAGATATGTCTGACACTATCAGTGAAACCCTGTGAAGAACATGCCAGGCACAGTGAAATCTTGGGCAACTCTGCCCAAGAAGTCTTCAGGCCTAGTGCCTTTCCTCCTGCTGCTTCAGTGCGTGACTTACAACAACATTCACCTTTGCACACAATGGCTTTTCCTGTTTTAAGTGAAAAACATTATGTATCTCTGAAAACCTGAGTTGGCCAAGACTGGCAAGGACAAACAATGTTTCTTTTTGAGAAACCATTCTTGTTCATGCATCCCCTCAACACATAATCATTAGTTTTTGATGTTCAAGCAGATTTGTGTGTGTCCTGATTTTTATTATGTACAGTAGAGGTAAAGACCTTGTCTGTGAAACCCTGTGATGAACAAGAGTAGGACAGTAAAAACTTGTTCATTTCTGCCTAGGAAGTCTCCAGGCAGGAATTCTCTAGGAAGTCTGTTCCTGCTTGCACAGTTTAGATTTTACACAACATTCATATTTCCACACAAGGGCTTTTCCCGTGTTAGGTGAAAAACATACCTATCTCTGAAAACCTGTGTTAGCCAAGACTGGCAAGGAGAAATAATGTTCTCCTTTGTGAAACAAGTGTTGCCCATGCATCCCCTCAACACATCATGATTAGTTTTTGCTCTACGAGCAGATTCATGTGTATCATTCCTATTACATACAGTAGGGGTAAAGAGATATCTGACATTGTCTGTGAAACCCTGTGTCAAGCAAGCATAGGGCAGTGAAAACTTGTGCATTTCTGCCTATGAAGTCTACAGGCTGAACATCTTTGTTTCTGCTTGCACGGTTCAGATTTTAGAACAACATTCATATTTCCACACAGGGCTTTTCCTGTGTTAGGCAAAAAACATAATCTCTGAAATCCCGTGTTGGCCAAGACTGGCCAGGAGAAATAATGTTCCTTTTGGAGAAAACATTATTGCCTATAAACCCTTTCAACATACCTTCATGTGATTATGCTTTACAACCAAATTCACAATTGTCCTTATCCCTATGACACTGAATGTTGTTATAGATATGTGTGACACTATCAGTGAACCTCTGTGAAGAACATGACAGGCAGAGTGAAATAATGTTCAACTCTGCCCAAGAAGTTCAGGCCTAGTCTCCTGCTCGTTTAGTGCATGATAAGTGGCTACATTCATTTTTGCCCACAATGGTTTTTCTCATGTTAGGTGAAAAACATTACCATCTCTGAAAACCCATGTTGTCCAAGATAGGCAAGTAGAAATAATGTTCCCCTTTGAATAACCATTATTGTCCATGCATCCTTTCAACACATCATCATTAGTTTTTGCTCCACAAGAAGATTCATGTGTATCCTTATTCTTATTATATACAGTAGGGGTAAAGAGATATCTGACCTTGTCTGTGAAACCCTGTGATGAACAACTGTAGTGTAGTGAAAACTTGTTCATTTCTGCCTACGAAGTCTACAGGCTGAATATCTGTTTTCCTGCTTGCATGGTTCAGGTCTTACAGCAACATATCTTTTCACACAATTGCTTTTCCAGTGTTAGGCAAAGAACATATCTGTCTCTGAAAACCTGTGTTGGTCAAGAATGGCAAGAGAAAATAATGTTCCCCTTTGAGAAACCATTATTGTCCATGTATCCCTTCAACACATCATCATTAGTTTCTTCTCTACAAGCAGATTCATGTTTATCCTTATTCCTATTACAGCCAGAGGGTAAAGGGATATCTATCCTTGTCTGTGAAACCCTGTGATGAACAAGCATAAGGTATTGAATACTTGTCATGTCTGCCTACAACATCTACAGGCTGACTGTCTGTGTTTCTGCTTGCACAATTCAGGTTTTAGAGCAACATATATCTTTTCTCACAAATACTTTTCCAGCGTTAGGCAAAGAACATATCTATCACTGAAATCCCATGTTGGCCAAGACTGGCAAGGAGAAATAATTTTCCTTTTTGAGAAACGATTGTGCCCTATAAACCCCTTCAACAAATTTTCATTTGAGGTTGCTTTACAAGCAAATTCACATTTGTCCTTATCCCTATGACACTGAATGCAGCTATAGATATGTGTGACACTATCAGTGAAGCCCTGTGATGAAAATGCCAGGCACAGTGAAATCTTGTGCAACTTTGCCAAAGAAGTCTTCTGGATGAGTGCCTTTTCTCCTGCTGTTTCAGTGCATGATTTACAGAAACATTCATCTATGCATACACTGTTTTTTCCCATGTTAAGCAAATGGAACATAGGTATGTATCTCTGAAAACCTATGTTAACAAGGGTGGTGAGTTGAAGTAGTGTTCCATTTTGAGAATCCCTGTTGTCCACGCATCCCTTCAACACTTCATCTTTATTTATTGCTCTACAACAGATTCATATTTACTCTTTTTCTTATTACAATGAGTAAAGAGATATCTGACCTTGTCTTTGAATCCCTGTGATGAGCAAGCATAGAGTGGTGAAAACTTGTTCATCCCAGACCAAGAAGTCCACAGGCTGACTGTATGTGTTTCTCCTTGCATGGTTCATGTTTTACAACAACATTCATCTTTCCATACAAGGGCTTTTCCCATGTTCTGTGGAAGACATAATTATCTCTGAAAAACTGTGTTGGCCAAGACTGGCAAGGAGAAATAATGTTCCTCTTTGAGAATTCATTGTTCCCTAAATAACCCTTCAACACAGCTTCATTTGATTTTGCTTCACAAGCAAATGCACATTTTTCCTTATCCCTATGACACTGAATGTAGCTATAGATATGTCTGACACTATCAGGGAAACCCTGTGAAGAACATGCCAGGCATATTGAAATCTTCTGCAACTCTGCCCAAGAAGTTTTCAGGCTGTGTGCATTTTTTCCTGCTGGTTCAGTGCATGATTTACAGCAACATTCATCTTTGAGCACAATGACATTTCCCATGTTAGTCGAAAGAAACATAGCTCTGTGTCTATGAAAACCCATGTTCTCCAAGGCTGGTGAGTTGAAATAATGTTCCCATTTGAGAAACAATGGTTGTCCATGTATCCCTTCAACACATCAATATTAGTTTTTTCTCTACAAGCAGATTCATGTTTATCCTTATTCCTATTACAATCAGTGGAGGGCTGGGATTTAGCTCAGTTGGTAGAGTGCTGTGCTGCAGTGTCTGAGGTCTGGAGCTCAATTTCCAGAACTGCTTAATGAGAGAAGGGCCTGACAATCCACTCCCAAGTCAGCCATTGAAAACCCTATGAGGGTCGCTATGAGTTGGATACTGACTCGACGGCACCTAAAAATAACAACAATTACAATCAGTAGGGATAAAAATATATCTGACATGGTCTATGAATCTCTGTGATGAACAAGCGTAGGGTAGTAAAAACGTGTTTATCTCTGTCAAAGAAGTCTACAGCCTGACTGTCTGTGTTCCTTCTTGCACAGTTCAGGTTTCACAGCCACATTCATCTTTGCTCACAAGGGCTTTTCCCATGTTTGGTGAAAAACATAACTATCTCTGAAAACCCGTGTTAGCCAAGACTGGCATGGAGAAATAATGTTCCTCATTAAGAAACCATTTTTCCCTAAAAACCCCTTCAACAGGTCTTCAATTAAGTTTGCTTTATATGCAAAACCACATTTGTTCTTATCCCTATGACACTGAATGTAGCTATAGATATGTCTGACACAATCAGTGAAACCCTTTGAAGAACATGCCACACACAATGAAATCTTGTGCATCTCTGCCCAAGAAGTCTTCAGCCTAGTGCCTTTCCTCCTGTTAGTTCAATGCATGATTTACAGCAACATTCATCTTTGTTCACAATGGCTTTTTCTGTGTTAGGTGAAAAACATATCTGTCTCTGAAAACCCATGTTGGCCAAGATTGGCAAGGAGAAATAATTTTCCTCTTTGAGAATCCAGTGTTGTCCATGCATCCTTTCAACACATCAACATTAGTTTTTTCTCTACAAGCATATTCATGTTTATCCTTTTTCATATTACATACATTAGTGGAAAAGAGATATCTGACCTTGTCTGTGAAACCCTGTGATGAACAAATGTAGGGTATTGAAAACTTGTCCATTTCTCTGTAAGAAGTCTACAGGCTGAATGTCTGTGTTCCTGATTGCATGGTTCATGTTCCACAGCAGCATTCGACTTTTTGCACAATGGCTTTTCCCGTGCTAGGAGAAAATCATAACTATCTCTGAAAACCCATGTTGGCCATGACTCACAAGAAGAAATAAAATTCCTCTTTGAGATACCATTGTTTCTTCTAAGCCCCTTCAACACATCTTCATTTGATTTTGCTTTAGAAGCAGATTTATATTTTTCCTTATACCTATGACACTGAAGGTGGCTGATGGTGTGTCTGACACTATCAGTGAAACCCTGGGAAAACATTCCAGGTACAGTGAAATCTTGTGCACCTCTGCCCAAGTAGTCTCAGGTCTAGTGCCTTTTTTCCTGCTGGATCAGTGCATGATTTACGACAAAATTCATCTTTGCAGACAATTCCTTTTCCTGTGTTAGAGGAAAACATAACTACCTCTGAAACCTGTGTTTCCAAGACTGGCAAGGAGAAATTGTGTTCCCATTTTGAGAAACCACTGTTGTCCATGCATCCCTTCAGCACATTATGGTTAGTTTTTAGTCTAGAAGCAGATCCATGTTTATCCTTATTCCCATCACAATCATTAGGGGTACAGAGATATCTGAACTTGTCTGTGAATCTCTGTGATGAGCAAACATAGGGTAGTGAAAACATGTTCATCTCTGCCCAACAATTCTACAGACTGACTGTCTGTGTTCGTGCTTGTGTAGTTCAGGTTTTACAACAACATATACTGAAGGTGGCTAAAGGTATGCCTGACACTATCAGTAAAACCCTGGCAAGAACTATCCAGGCACAGTGATAACTTGTGCAACTCTGCCCAAAAAGTCTTCAGGCCATGTGCCTTTTCTCCTGCTGGTTCAGTGCATGATTTACAGCTGCTTCAGTGCATGATTTACAACCTCATTCATCTTTCCACTCAATGGCTCTTCCCATGTTAGGTGAGAGAATCATAGGTATGTATCTCTGAAAACCTGTGTTCTTCTAGGCTTCTGAGTTGAAATAATGTTCCCTTTGAGAAACCATTCTTGTCCATGCATACCTTCAACTCATCATCATTATTTGAACATATGATCATAACTTGAGATATTTGAACTTGTCTGTGAAACCCTGACAGAAAGAAGCTCAGTCTAGTGACAAGTTGTTCTACTCTGCCCAGGAAGTCTTCATGTGGAGTGCCTTACCCATGATTGTGCGTTGAATGATTTACTGCAACATTCAACATTGCTCATAATGACTTTTCCTGTGTTAGGCTAAAGAAACATAACTATGTATCTCTGAAACCCTGCATTGTCCAGGGCTGGTAAGGTGAAATAATATTCCTCTACCAGAAATAAGAGTTCCCTATAAACCCCTTCACATATCTTCATGAGTTTTGATGTACATGCAGATTCACATTTCTCCTTATTTCTAATACATGACATCACGGTAGAGAGATATTTGAACTTATCTGTCAAACCCTGTTAGAAGCAAGCCTTGCACAGTGACAAGTTGTTCAACTCTGCCCAAGAAGTCTTCAGTGAGATTGCCTTTGCTTCTCATTGTGTGTCACAAGATTAACAGCAACATTCAGCTTTGCACACAATGATTTTTCCTGTGTTAGGTAAAAGAAACATAACTATGCATCTCTGCCACCCCCATACTGCCCAAAGCTGGCATGGTGAAACAATGTTCTCCTACCTCAAACAAGTGTTACCTATAAACCCCTTCAACACACCTTCATAAGTTTTGATGTGCACACAGATTCTTATTTATCCTTATTTCTAGTACAGTCCATCATGGTAAGGAGATATTTGAATTTGTCTATGAAACCCTGTAGGGGCTGGGATTTAGCTCAGTGGGTAGAGCGCTGCACTGCAGTCTCTAAGGCCCCGAGTCCAATTCCTGTTAGGAACAAGCTTAGCCAGTAACAACTTGTTCAACTCTGCCCAGGAAGTCTTCACACCGAGTGCCTTTGCTCCTAATTGTGCATTGCATGATTTACTGGAACATTCAACTCTGTGCACAATGACTTTTCCCGTGTTAGGTGAAAGAAACATAACTAGATATCTCTGCCACCCTGCATTGTTCAAAGCTGGCAAAGTCAAGTAATTTTCTCTTACTGGAAAAAATAGTTCCCTATAAACCCCTTCAACACATTATCACAAGTTTTTGATGTACACACAGATTCATATTTATCATTACTTTCTTTACACTCCATCATAGTACAGAGATATTTGAACATGTTTGTGAAACCCAGTAAGGAACAAGCCTAGACCAGTGACAGCTTGTCCAACTCTGTCCAAGAAGTCTTCACGAGGATTGCCTTTGATCCTGATGTGCATTGCCTGATTTACCCCTTCATTCAAATATGGGCACAATGTCTTTAACCATGTTAGGTGAAAGAAACATAACTATGTATCTCTGCCACGCCACGTTGTCCGAGGCTGTCAAGGTGAAATAATGTTCCTCTATAAGAAACAAGTGTTCCCTAGAAACCCCTTCAACACATCTTCATGAGTTTTTGATGGGCACCGAGATCCATGTTTATCCTCATTTTTATGACTCTCCATTGAGGTAAAGAGATATTTGAACTTGTCTGTGAAACCCTGTTAGGAAGAACACTAGTCCAGTGACAAGTTGTTGAATTCTGCCCAAGAAGTACTTATGTGGGGTGACTGTGCTCCTCATTGTGCGTTGCATGGTTTACTGCAACATTCAACATTGCGCACAATGATTTTCCCTTGTTAAGCAAAGAAACACAACTATATATCTCTGCCACCCCGCATTGTCCAAGGCTGTAAGGTGAAATAATGTTCCTCTAGCAGAAATAAATGCTCCCTATAAACCTCTACAACACATCTTCATGAGTTTTTAATGGGCACGCAGATTCATATTTATCCTTATTTTTATTTTACTCCATCGTGATAAAGAGATATTTGAACTTGTTTGTGAAATCCTGTTAGGAAGTAGTCTAGTCCAGTGACAACATATTCAACACTGCCCCTGAAGTCTTTACGCAGAGTGCCTTTGCTCTTGATTGTGTGTTGCATGATTTACAGCAACATTCAACTTTGCCCACAATGACTTTTCCCATGTTAGGCAAAGGAATCATAACTTTTTATCTCTGAAAACCCATGGGTTCAAGGCTGGCAAGGTGAAATAATGTTCCACTATGATAAATAATTGTTCCATATAAACCCCATCAACACATCTTCATTAGTTCTTGCTTTACTAGTTGATTCATGTTTATCTGCATTCCTAATACACTCTTTATGGGTAGAAAGATATCTGACCTTACTATGTGATGAAGAAGTCAGCCATTGAAATCATGTTTAGCTCTGCTCAAGAAGTCTTCATGCTGATTTCCTTTGCTCCTGCTTGCACTGTTGAGGATATACAGTATCTTTCAAGTTTGCACACAATACCTTTTCCTGTGATAGGCCGAAGAAGCCTAACTAACTATCTCTGAAAACCCATGGTCTCCAAGGCTGGCAAGGGAAAAAAATGTGCATCTATGAGAAACAATTTTTGCCTATGAACCCCTTCACCACATCTTCATTAGTTTTTGTTATATAAGCAGATTCCCATTTGTCCTTATCCCTATTATGCTGAATGGGGTAAAGATATGTTTGGCATTTTCAGTGAAACCCTGTGATAAACATGACAGAGACAGTGAAATATTGTTCAACGTCACCCCAGAAGACTTTAGTGGAGTGCCTTTGCTCCTGCTTGTGAGGTTCATGATTTAAACCAACATTTATCTTTGAGCACAATGGATTTTCCCATGTAAGGTGAAAGAAACATAACTACATATCTCTGAAAACCAGTGTTATCCAAGGCTGGCAAGGAGAAATAATGTCCCTGTAAGTGAAACAACTGTTCCCTATAAACCTCTTCAGCACATCTTCATTAGTTTTTGATTTGCAAGCAAATTCATGTTTATCTTAATTTCTATTACACTCAATAGTGGTAAAGAGATATGTGACCTTGTGTGTGAAACTCTGTGATGAACAAGCATACACCAGGGATAATTTGTTCAACTCTGCCCAAGAAGTCTTCAGGTTGACTCTCTGTTTTTCTGCTTGTAGGGTGGAGGTTTTACAGCCACATTCACCTTTGCACACAATGACTTTTCCTGTGTTAGGTGAAAGAAATATAACTACATATATCTGAAAACAATTGAGTCCAAGGTTCCCAAAGTGAAATCATGTTTCTCTATGAGAAACAATTATTCCTTAAAACCCCTTCAACAAATCATTAGTTCTTGCTGTACCAGCAGATCCATATTTATCCTCATTCCTGATACACTCAATTATAGGTAAAGTGATATCTGCCCTTATCTGGGAAATGTTGTGATATACAAGCCTAGGCCAGTGACAACTTGTTCAACTCAGGCCGAGATGTCTTCTGGTTGGCTGTCTGTAGTCCTACCTGTATGGTTGAGGTTTTACAGCCAAATTGGTCTTTGCACACAAGGGCTTTTCCCATGTTAGGTGAAAGAATCATAACTATGTATCTCTGAAAACTTGTGTTGTCCATAGCTGGCAAGGAGAAATAATGTTCCTCTATGAGAAAAAACTGCTCTGTATACACCCATTCAAAACATCTTTGTTAGTTTTAGATTGACAAGCAGATTCATGTTTATCCTTATTCCTATTAAACTCCTTAGGGGTAAAGAATATGTGACTTTGTCTATGAAACGCTGTAATGAACAAGCCTAGGCCAGGGATAACTTGTTCAACTCTGCCTAAGAATTTTTCAGGTTGACCCACTGTGTTCCTGCTTGCATGGTTGAGGTTTCACAGCAACATTCTTCTTTGAGCACAGTAGCTTTTTCCGTGTTAGGTGAAAGAACCATAACTGTATCTCTGCAACTCTGCATTATCCAATACTGGCAACATGAAATAATTTTCCTCTACCAGAAACAAGTGTTACCTATAAAACCTTTCAACACATCTTCATGAGTTTTTGATTTACAAGCAGATTCATGTTTATCCTTATTTCTGTTACACTCCATAGTGCTAAAGTGATATTTGACCTGGTCTGTGAAATCATGTTAGGAATAAGCTTAGGCTAGAGGCAACTTGTTCAACTCTCTCCAAGAATCTTCAGGTGAAAGGCCTTTGCTGCTGACTGTGCATTGCATGATTTACCATAACATTCAACTTTGCCCACAGTGACTTTTCCCATGTTTGGCAAAAGAAACATAACTACATATCTCTGAAAACCCATGAGTCCAAGGCTGGCAAGGTGAAATAATATTCCTCAATGAGATATAATTGTTCCATATAAACTCCTCTAACACATCTTCATTAGTTCATGCTTTACTAGTCAATTCATGTTTATCCACATTGCTATTACACTTCATATAGATAAAGAGTTACCTGACCTTATCTGTGAAACTCTGTGATGAATACATCAGCCAGTGAAGTCTTGTTCAACTTTGCTAAGAAGTCTTCATGTTGACTGCCTTTGCTCCTGCTTGCATTGTTGAGGATATACAACAACTTTCAACTTTGTGCACAATGCTTTTTCCCATGTTAGGCAAAAGAATCATAAGTAAGTATCTCTGAAAATCCATGTTCTCCAAGGCTAGCAAGGAAAAATAATGTTCTTCTATGATAAACAATTGTTCCCTCCAATCCCCTTCACCACATCTTCATTAGTTTTTGCTATACAAGTATATTCACATTTGTCCTTATCCCTATTACACTGAATTGTATAAAGATATGTCTGACATTATCAGTGAAACCCTGCGATAGGCATGACAGGGATAGTGAAATCTTGTTCAACACCATCCCAGAAGACTTTAGGCAGAGTTCCTTTGCTCCCTATTGTGCAGTACATGATTTAAACCAACATTCATCTTTTAGCACAGTGGCTTTTCCCATGTAAGGCAAAAGAATCATAACTATGTATCTGTGAAAACCAGGGTTGTCCAAGGCTGGCAAGGAGAAATATTGTTTGTCTACTAGAAGCAATTGTTACCTATGAACCCCTTAAACATATCTTCATAATTTTTTGCTTTGCAAGCAGATTCACATTTGTCCATATCCCTATTACAATGAAAGTTGTAAAGATTTGTCTGATATTATCAGTGAAACCCTGTGATGAACATACCAGAGCTAGACTCGATGGCACCTAACAACAACTTAACAAGGAGAAACTATTGTTCCCTATAAACCCCCTCAATACATCTTCATTAGTTTTTGATTTACAAGCAGATTCATGTTCATCCTTATTTCTATTAGACTCAATATCGTAAAAGAGATATCTGACATTATCTGTGAAACCCTGTGTTGAAGAATTAAGCCAGTGAAACTTGTTCAACTCTGCCGAAGTTGTCTTTAGGCTGACTGACTTTGCTTCTGCTTGCACAGTTGAGGATATACAGCAACATTCAACTTTGCGTACAATGCCTTTTCCCCTGTTGTTGTTGTTGTTAGGTGCCGTCAAGTCGGTATCCGACTCATAGCAACCCTCATAGGGTTTTCAATGGCTGACTGTTTAGGGATTGCCTTGGGAGTGGATTGCCAGGCCCTTCTCCCATTTTTGTGGTGCTGGGAATTGAACTCGGGAACTCAGAGTCTGCAGGGCAGCGTTCTACCAACTGAGCTAAATCCCAGCCCTTTTCCCCTGTTAGGTGAAAGAAACATAACTAAGTATCTCTGCAACCCCATGTTATCCAAGGCTGGCAAGGAGAATTAGTGTTCATCTATGAGAAACAATTGTTCCCTATGAACCTCTTCAACACATCTTCATTAGTTTGTCCTTCACAAGCAGATTCCCATTTGTCCTTACTGGCATTACACTGAATGGGGTAAAGATATGTCTGATATTATCAGTGAAACACTGTGAAGAACATGCCAGGGACAGTGCAGTCTTGTTCATCTCTACTCCAGAAGTCTACAGGTGGAGTGACTTTGCTCCTGATTGTGCAGTGCATGATTTACACCAACATTCATCTTTGCGCACAATGGCTTTTCCCGTGTTAGGCAAAAGATTCGTAATGATGTATCACTGAAAACCTCTGTTGTTCAAGGCTAGCAAGGAAAAATAATTTTCCTCTACTGCAAAAAATTGTTCCCTATAAACCCCTTCAACACATCTTTATGGGTTTTTTATTTACATTCCGATTCTTGTTTATCCATATTTCTATTACACTCCATAGTAGTGAAGAGATATCTGACCTTGTCTTTGCCAGCGACAGTGAAATCTAGTTAAATTAGGCCCAAGAAGTCTTCTGGAGGAGGGCCTTCACTCCCACTTGTGCAGTGTATGATTTCCAGTAACATTCATCTTTGTGCACAATGGGTTTTCCTGTGTCAGGCAAAAAAAACAGCTACGTATCTCTGAAATCCCTTGTTGTCAAGGCTGGCAAGAAGAAATTATGTTCTTCTACAAGAAACAATTGTTCCCTATGAACATCTTCAACACATCTTCATTTGTTTTTGTTTCACAAGCAGATTCACATTTATCCATATCCCTATGACCCTGACTGGGGCTAACAGTATGTCTTACATTATAAGTGAAACCCTGGGATGAACATGCCTGGGACAATGAAATGTTCTTCATCTCTGCCCTGGAAGTCTTCAGGTGGAGTGCCTTTGCTCCTGATTGTGCAGTGCATTATTTACAGCAACATTCATCTTTGCACACAATGGCTTTTCTCATGTTATATGAAAGAAACATAACTATGTATCTCTCCAATCCCATGCTGGCCAAGTCTGACAAGATGAAATAATGTTCCTCTATGAGAAACAATTGTTCCTGATATACCCCTTCAATCCATCAACATTAGTTTTTGCTTTACAAGCAGATTCACATTTATCTTTATTCCTTTTATAATCAATAAAGGTAAAGAGATATCTGACCTTATCTGTGAATCCCTGTGATTAACAAGCACAGCCTAATGAAAACTTGTTCATTACACAGGGGGAAATTACAAAAATAAAGGGAGAAATATCTCAATTAGAATATAAAGAGATAATTCAAAAAATTAATAAGACTAAGAGCTGGTTCTTTGAAAAGGTTAATAAAATAGGCACCTCTCTGGCTAACCTCATCAAAAGAAAAAGGAAAAATCTAACATAGTATGGATTATGAAAGACAATGTGTCCATTACCACTGATTTCAATGAAATACAAAAAACTGTCAGGGATTACTATGAGAGACTGTATTCCCAAAAATATGAAAATGCAAAAGAAATGGACAAATTTATTAATATGTGTGGCATACCAAAACTAACCCCAGAAGACATAACTGACTTAAACAAGCCCATTACATATACAGAAATAGAAAAGGTGATTAAAAGCCTCCCAACAAAGAAGAGCCCAGGTCCTGATGGACTCACGGCAGAATTTTACCAAACTTTTAAAAAAGATATAATACCTGTATTCCTCAAATTATTCCCAAGAATAGAAAAGGAGGGAACACTCCCAAACACATTCTATGAAGCTACCATCACCCTGATACCTAAACCAGGAAGAGATTCATCTAAGATAGAGAATTATAGACCCATGTCCCTTATGAATCTAGATGCAAAAATGTTTAATAAAATTCTGGCAAACAGAATCCAGCAGCATAGGAAAAAGATTAATCATCATGACCAAGTGGGATTTATACCACAGATGCAATTCTGACTTAACATACAGAAATCAATTAATGTAATCCAACATATCAAGAAACTGGCAAACAAAAACCACATGATCATCTCAATTGATGCTGAAAAGGCCTTTGACAAAGTGCAACAAATTTTCATGATAAAAACACTGGAGAAGATAGGTATAATAGGCAAATACCTTAATTTCCTAAAAGCCATTTATAACAAACCTACAGCCAACATTATATTAAATGGAGAAAAACTGAAACCATTTCCTCTTAGATCTGGAACAAGACAAGGATGTCCTCTCTCTCCTATTCTATTCAACATAGTAATTGAAGTCCTGACCAGGGCTATCAGACAAGAGAAAGAAATCAAAGGAATACAGACTGGCAAGGAAGAGGTCAAATTATCCTTATTTGCAGATGATATCATCTTATACCTGAAAGAACCAAAAACCTCAATCAGAAAGCTTCTGGATCTAAGTAATTCATTCAGCAAAGTTGCAGGCTACAAAATTAACACACAAAAGTCAATAGCTTTTCTTTACACCAATTCCAAACAGGAAGAGATGGAAATTTCAGGAAAAATACCATTCATGATAGCCCACCAGAAAATTAAATACCTTGGAATCAATCTAACCAAAGACCCTTCAGAACTCTGCAAGGAAAATTTCAAAACATTAAAGAAAGAAATAGCAGAGGACACTGAAAAATGGAAAGACTTCCCCTGCTCCTGCATAGGGAGAATTAATATTGTAAAAATGGCTATCCTACCAAAAGCAATCTATAGATTTAATGCAATACCCATTAAAATTCCACTGACTGACTTTACAGACATAGAAAAAATGATCCAAAAATTCATATGGAACCACAAAAGACCACATATAGCCAAAATACTCTTAAGCTGCAAAACTAGTGCAGGTGGAATCACAATTCCTGACTTCAAGCTGTACTACAGAGCATTGGTTGCAAAAACAGCTTGGTACTGGCACAAAAATAGGCCCTAAGATATCTGGAACAGAATAGAAGACCCAGATATACCTCAACACACCTATAGCCACCTGATTTTTGACAAAGGAGCAAAGCAAGTAAACTGGATAAAGGACAGCCTCTTCAACAAATGGTGCTGGGAAACATGGTCATCCACATGCAGAAAAATGAAAGTGGATCCGCATCTCTCAATATACATGAGAGTTAACTCAAAATGGATAAAAGATCTCAACATAAAACCAGAAACTTTAAAACTTATAGAAGGCAAGATAGACAACACACTCCATCATATAGGCTTAGGAAAGTATTTCCTTAATAGGATTCCAATTGCTCAAGAAATTGCAACAAGAATAGATAAATGGAATTACATGAAATTAAAAAGTTTCTGTACAGCAAAAGAAACAATTAACAGAGTCAAGGAAACCCCCCATGGAATGGGAAAAATCTTCAAATTTTATACATCAGACAAAGGTCTAATTTCTAGAATTTATGAAGAACACAAGAAAAAAACTTCCAAAAAAACAAACAACCCAATACACAAATGGGCAAAGGAACTGAGTAAATAGTCCTCAAATGAAGAGGTCCATAAAGCCATGAAACACATGAAAAAGTGCTCAATATCCCTAGCCATTAGGGTAATGCAAATCAAAACAACTCTGAGATTTCACCTTACACCAGTAAGAATGGCCAAGATCAATAAAACGAATAACAATTAATGCTGGCGAGGTTGTGGTGAAAAGGGAACACTCTTACATTGTTGGTGGAGGTGTAAATTGGTCCAACCACTGTGGAAATCAATATGGAGCTTTCTTCAAAAGCTAAAAATAGATCTACCATATGACCCAGCTATTCCCATAACAGTATTGGGAATTTACCCAAAGGGAGATGGGTCATCATACCACAGAGACACCTGCATCTCCATGTTCAATGCAGTGCTTCTCACAATCGCAAGGATACAGAATCAAAGTGCCCTTCAACAGAAGAATGGATAAAAAACCTTTGTTATATATACACAGTGGAATACTACTCAGCAATCAAGAAAAATGAAATAAGGTCATTTGCAGCAAAATGGATGGAATTAGAGCAAATTATTTTAAGTGAATGAACACAAGCTCAGAAAGAGAAACACCACATGTTCTCACTCATATGTGGGAGCTGATTCAATATTATAAGAAGGAAAAATCCTATTCAAAGGTCAGATCAAAATAAAAGGGGGGGGAAGATAAGAATTTAAATGTCTATTTAAACTGTCAATTTAAATGGTCTAGCAAATGCATGTAATTGTTCTAACAAGATAAAAACAAAGACCACTACAGGAAAGTTTCTATCTTAAACAGAACTGGAACCCAAGATCATATAGAAAAATATTACCAAGTAAAAGTTAGAGAAGACTTAGAGAGGGAGGGCGGGAGAGTGGAATCATAGGGGAGGGTAAGGGGTAACCTATGTGAATAATGTTCATCAAAATGCATATATGGAAATGTCACAATGAAAACCATGTCAGAATTAATCACATTAGAGTGTACATTAAAAATTTCCAATAAAAAAGAATGAGATTAAAAAAAAGAAAAAGAAAAAGAAAACTTATTCATCACTGCCAAAGAAATCTTCAGGCTGACTGCCTTTGCTCCTGCTTGCAGGGTTGAGGTTATCCAGCCACAAGTGAATCTGCATGTAAAGCAAATACTAATGATGTTTTGAAGGACTATATAGGGAGCAATTGTTCCTTAGAGCGGAACATTATTTGTAGTTGGCACCATTGGACAACACAGGGTTTCAGAGATACATAGTTGTGGTTCTGTCACCAAGCATGGGAAAAGCCATTGGGGGAAAAGAGGAATGTTGCTGTTGTAAATCATGAACTGCACAAGGAAGAGTGAAGGCCCTCTGCATGAAGACGTCTGGGTAGAGTTGAACAAGATTTCACTCCCTAGCATGTTCTTCTGAGGGTTTCACTGATAATATCAGACATATCTTTACCCATGCAGTGTCATAGGAATAAGGACAAATGTGAATCTGCTTTTAAAGCAAAAACTAATGAAAGGGTGTTGAAGGGGTTCATAGGGAACAATTGTTTCTCATAGAGTAACATTATTTCACCTTGCCAGCCTTGGACAACACGGATTTTCAGAGATAATTATGTTTCTTTCACCTAACACAGGAAAAGCCATTGTTCTCAACAGTGTATGTTGCTGTAGAACCTCAACCATGTGAGCAGGAACACAGACAGTCAGCCTGATGACTTCCTGGGCAGAGTTGGTCAAGTTTTGACTGGCCTATACTTGTTCATCTCAGGGTTTCACAGATAAGGTCAGATATCTCTTTACTCTTTATTGCAGTCTATTGAGTGTAATTGGAATGAGGTTAACCATGAATCTGCTTGTAAAGTAAAAACTAATGAAGATGTGTTGAAGGAGTTTATGGGGAATAATTGTTTCTCAAAGGGGAACATTATTTCACATGGTTAGCCTTGGAAAACACGTAGTTGCAGAAGTTCATGGTTATGTTTCTTTCACCTAACATTGAAAAAGCCATAGTGTGCAAGATGTATATTGCTGTACATCCTCAACCGTGCAAGCCAGAGTTAATGCAGTCACCTGAAGTCTTCTTGTGCAGAGGTGAACAAGTTTCACTGGCCTATGCTTGTTAATTGCAGGATTTCACTGATAAGGACTGATGTGTTGAAGGAGTTTATAGGGAAAAATTGTTTCTCATAGAGGAACATTATTTCACCTCGCCAGCCTTGGAAAACACGGGTTTTCATAGAAACATAGTTATATTTCTTTCACCTAATATGGGAAAAGCCATTGTGTACAAAGGTGAATGTTGCTGTAAATCATACGCCGCACAAGCAGGAGCAAAGGCACTCATTGTGAAGTCTTCTTTGGCAGAGTTGAACATGATTTCCCTATCCCTGGCCTGTTCATCACAGGGTTTTACTGGTAATGACAGACATATCTTTAGCCCCATTCAGTGTAGTATGGATAAGGACAAATATGACTGTGCTTGTAAAGCAAAAACAAACGGAGATGTGTTGAAGGCATTTATAGGGAACAACTGTTTCTAGTACATAACATTTTTTCACCTTGCCAGCCTTGGACAACACGGGGTTGCTGAGATACATAGTTATGTTTCTTTTGCCTAATACAGGAAAAGCCACTGTGCACAAAATGAATGTTTGTGTAAATAATGCACTGCATAAGCAGGAGCAAAGGCACTCAGCCTGACTCATTCTTGGGCAGCATTGAATAAGATCTCACTGTCCCTGGAATGTTCACCCAGGGATTCAGTAATAATGTCAGGCCATTTAGTGTCATAGTGATATGGTCAAATGTGAATCTTATTGTAAAGCATAAACCAATGTAAATGTGTTGAAGGGGTTTATGGTGAACAATTGTTTCTCATAGAGAAACATGATTTCTCCTCTTCAGCTTTGGACAACATGGGTTTTCAGAGGTACATAGTTATGTTTCTTTTGCCTATCATGGGAAAAGCCATTTTTATTTATTGGAAATTTTTAATGTACACCATAATGTGATTCATTCTGACATGCCTTTTCATAGTGACATTTCCATATATGCAATTTGATGTACGTTATTCATATAGGTTCCCCTTTACCCCCTTTTATGCTTCCCCCATCCCACCATCCCCATCAAAGACTTCTTTATCATTTACTTGGTAATATTTTACTATATGTCCTTGGGTTCCAGTTCTGTTTCAGATAGAAACTTTTCCTGCAATGAACTTTATTTTTATCTTGTCAAAACTATTGCATGCATTTTGTAGACTATTTACAATAACACCATTATTAGTTTTTTTCCTTTTATTTTGATCCCACCTTTGAATAAGATTTTTCATTCTTATAATTTTGGTTCAGCTCCCACATATGAGTGAGCACATGTGGTGTTTCTCTTTCTGAGCTTGTGTTCTTTCATTTAAAATAATTTTCTCTAATTCCATCCATTTTGCTGCAGATGTCCTTATTTCATTTTTTTGATTGCCGAGTAGTATTCCATTGTGTATATGTACCACATTTTTTTTATCCATTCTTCCATTGAAGGGCCCATTGTTTGATTCTGTATCCTTGTGATTGTGAGAAGCGCTACATTGAACATGGAGATGCAGGTGTCTCTATGGTATGATGACCCATCTCCCTTTGGGTAAATTCCCAATAGGGTTATAGCTGGATCATATGGCAGATCTATTTTCAGTTTTACAAGATACTTCCATATTAATTTCCACAGTGAATGGACCAATTTACAGCTCCACCAACAATGTGAAATTGTTCCCTTTTCACCACAACCTCGCCAGCATTAATTGTTATTCGTTTTATTGATCTTGGCCATTCTTACTGGTGTAAGGTGAAATCTCAGAGTTGTTTTGATTTGCATTGCCCTAATGACTAGGAATATTGAACATTTTTTCATGTGCTTCATGGCTTTATGGACCTCTTCATTTGAGGACTGTCTACTCAGTTCCTTTGCCCATTTGTGTATTGGGTTGTTTGTTTTTTTGGGAGTTATTTTCTTGAATTCTTTATAAATTCTAGAAATTAGACCTTTGTCTGATGTATAAAATGCGAATATTTTTTCCCATTCCGTGGGGATTTCCTTGACTCTGTTAATTGTTTCTTTTGCTGTGAAGAACCTTTTAATGTCATGTAATCCCTTTTATCTGTTCTTGTCGCAATTTCTTGAGCAATTAGAGTCCTATTAAGGAAATACTTTCCTAAGCTTATATGATGGAGTGTGTTGTCTATCTTGCCTTCTACAAGTTTTAACGTTTCTGGTTTTATGTTAAGATGTTTTATCCATTTTGAGTTAACTTTCATGTATATGGAGAGATAGGGGTCAGTTTTCATTTTTCTGCATGTGGATGACCATGTTTCCCAGCACCATTTCTTGAAAAGGTTGTCCTTTTTACAGTGTAATTGCTTTGCTCCTTTGTCAAAAATCAGGTGGCTATAGGTGTGTTGAGGTATTTCTGGGTCTTCTGTTCTGATCCAGATATCTTCAGACCTATTTCTGTGCCAGTACCAAGCTGTTTTTGCTACCACTGCCCTATAGTATAGCTTGAAATCAGGGACTGTGATTCCACCTGCTTTTGTTTTGCAGCTCAAGAATGTTTTGGCTATATGTGGTCTTTTGTGGTTCCATATGAATTTTTGGATCATTTTTCTATGTCTGTAAAGTCAGTCAGTGGAATTTTAATGGATATTGCATTAAATCTATAGATTGCTTTTGGTAGGATAGCAATTTTTATAATATTAATTCTCCCTATGCAGGAGCAGGGGAAGTCTTTCCATTTTTCAGTGTCCTCTGCTATTTCTTTTTTAATGTTTTGAAATTTTCCTTGTAGAGATCTGAAGGGTCTTTGGTTAGATTGATTCCAAGGTATTCAATTTTCTGGTAGTGTATCATGAATGGTATTTTTCCTGAAATTTCCATCTCTTCCTGTTTGGAATTGGTGTAAAGAAAAGCTATTGATTTTTGTGTGTTAATTTTGTGGCTTGCAAATTTGCTGAAGTTGCTAATTAACTCTAGCAGTTTTCTGGTTGAGATTTTGGGGTCTTTCAGGTATAAGATCATACCATCTGCATATAAGGATAATTTGACCTCTTCCTTGCCAATCTGTATCCCTTTGATTTCTTTCTCTTGTCTGATAGCCCTGGTCAGGACTTCAATTACTATGTTGAATAGAATAGGAGAGAGAGGACATCCTTGTCTTGTTCCAGATATAAGAGGAAATGGTTTCAGTTTTTCTCCATTTAATATAATGTTGGCTGTAGGTTTGTCATAAATGGCTTCTATGATATTAAGTTATTTGCCTGTCGTACCTATCTTCTCCAGCATTTTTATCATGACAAGTTGTTCCATTTTGTCAAAGGCTTTTTCAGAGTCAATTGAGATGATCATATGGTTTTTGTTTGCCAGTTTCTTGATATATTGTATTACATTAATTGATTTCTGTATATTAAGTCAGAATTGCATCTGTGGTATAAATCCCACTTGGTCATGGTGAATATCTTCTTTGTATGCTGCTGGATTCTGTTTGCCAGAATTTTATTAAATATTTTTGCATCTAGATTCATAAGGGAGATGGGTCTGTAATTCTCTATCTTAGATGGATTTTTGCCTGGTTTAGGTATCAGGGTGATGGTAGCTTCGTAGAATGAATTTTGGAGTGTTCCCTCCTTTTCTATTCTTTGGAATAATTTGAGGAAGACAGGTGTTATATCTTCTTTAAAAGTTTGGTAAAATTCTGCTGTTAATCCATCAGGACCTGGGCTCTTCTTTGTTGGTTGACTTTAATTACCATTTCTATTTCTGTATAGCCTGCAGCTGTAGCCCTGTGGCATCCGATCCCATCGATCTTGGAAGCTAAGCAGGGTCAGGCCTGGTTGGTACCTGGATGGAAGACCGCCTGGGAACACCAGAAGCTGTAGGCTGGGAGAAGGACCTGCCAACCCCCTCCCAAAAATCAATCTGCCATTGAAAACTCTATGAACAGCAGAGAAGCACTGACAATAGTGTTTCCCCTGTTGTACAGAGGGTCGCTATGAGTTGGATACCGACTCGACGGAATCTAACAACAACAAGAACATTTCTGTGTATGTAATGGGCTTGTTTAAGTCAGTTATGTCTTCTGGGGTTAGTTTTGGTAGGTCATATATGTTTATAAATTTGTCCATTTCTTCTGCATTTTCATATTCTTGTCAATATAGTCTCTCATAGTAATCCCTGACAATTTTTTGTATTGCGTTGAAGCTGGTGGTTATGGACATGTTGTCTTTCATAATCCATACTATGTTAGATTTTTCCTTTTTCTTTGTGATGAGGTTGACCAGAGGGGTGTCTATTTTATTAATCTTTTCAAAGAACCAGCTCTTTGTCTTATTAATTATTGAATTATCTCTTTGGATTCTAATTGAGATATTTTTCCCTTTATTTTTGTAATTTCCTTTTGGGTGTTCATTTTAGGATTGATTTTGTTGGATTTCTAGTGTCTTAAGATGCATCATTAGGTCATTTTTTGGCTCTTCTTTATTTTATTGATGAAGGCACTTAATGCTATAAACTTACCTCTTATAAATGTATTTGCTGTATCCCATATGTTTTTGTAGGATGTGTTTTCATCATCATTTGATTGTAGGAATTTTTTAAATTCCAATTTGATTTCATCAACAATCCATGGGTCATTCAGCAGTGTATTATTCAGCCTCCATGAGTTTGTAAAGTTTCTGGAATTATTCTTGCTCTTGAGCTCAAATTTTGTCCAGTTATGATCTGATAAGGAACAAGGGATAATTTCTACATTTTTGTATTTGTTGAAGGAGTTCTTATGGACGAGCATATGATCTATCTTAGAAAATGTACCATGTTGACCTGAAAAGAATGTGTATTCCTCATCATGTGGATGAAATATTCTGTATATACCTGCGAGATCCAACTGGTTTAGGGTGGAAATTAAATTTGACATTTCTGTGTTGACTTTTCATTTTGATGACCTTTCTCTTGGTAAAAGTGGGGTTTTGAAGTCTCCCATAATTATTGATTGTATTCCAATAAAGTTCTTTTTATTCCATAAGGTTTGTCTTATATAGAGAGGTGCCCCTGTGTTTCAGGCATAAATATTTAGGAGCATTATTGATTCTTGATCCATTATGCTTTTTATTAAAATGTGTGTCCTCCTTTGTCTCTTCTAATTAATTTTGGAATGAAATTTAATCTATCTGAAATTAGAATTGCAACACCTTCTTTCTTTTGCCCCTGCCCCCCACTAGGTATACATTTTTCCAGCCCTTAACTCTCAGTTTATTACAGTCTTTGTGAGTTAGATGAGTTTCCTGAATACCACATATTGATGGTTTGTGTTTTTTCATCCAATTAGCCAGTCTCTGACTCTTAATTTGTGAGTTAAGACCATTTACATTAATAGAGATTATTGGGTAGCATTTATTGTTATATATCCAATCATTACCTATTACTGGTTTATGAATCATGTTCACTTTGGTCCTTTCTTGCGTTGCACTCATTTCAGCTAACCAGTTCTTTGATTTCCTTTATAGGGTTGTCTTATCTCTCCTGGATGTGGTAACTGATTTACAATCCTCTCCAGTGCTGGTTTCGTGGTTGCATATCGTTTAAATCCTTCAGTGTCATTAAATGCCTTATACTCCTCATCTATTATCAAAGATAATTTTGCTGGATATATTACTCTTGGTTGGAAGTTGTCATTTTTTAGGATGTGAATCACCTGTGCCCATTCCTTTCTAGCTTTCAATGTTGATGTGGAGAAGTCTGCAGTAATTTTAATAGGTTTTGCTTTATAACTAATAAAGAGTTTCTCTCTTACTGCTTGCAGGATAGCTTCCCTGGTCTTTAGTGACAGCATGCAATCGATGATGTATCTCAATGATGACCTATTTAAATCAACTTTCAAAGGAGTCCTAAATGTCTCAGTGGTGTATATATCCATATCCTGTACTCTCTTTGGGAAGTTTTCCTTAAGGATATCACATACTAGATATTGAAGGCCTCTGGAGGATCTTTCTTCTCCTTCAGCAATGCCCTGAATTCTTAAGTTCCATTTTTTCATTCTATGTGAGTTCTCCTGGAAATCCTTTTTTAATACCTTTATCATTGATTCCATTTCTGACTGTTTGTATTTAAGTTCATTTATGGCATTTTCGGATTGGCAATTCTCAGCTCAGATTCATCCAGTCTTGATGAAAAGGATTCTTTAGCCAAATTCAATTTAGTTTTCTTTGTTTGCATTTCAATGAGAGTTGCTTCATTCTTCCTTATCATTTCTAACTGGGATGATAGAATGGTCTCCAAATGAGATACGTTCTTTTCAAGAATTTCAAGGGTGCTTGTAGTATTCATTTTACTTTCTCTTAGCATGTTTATACCCATGACTCTGAATTACAAATCAGAGATCTCTATGAGTTGAGAATCCTTGGAGTTATTTTTTGGGGGGCTTTGGTATATGGGGCCTTCAGATCCATCCTGCCCCTTTGTGTTTTTGTAGGTTTACTTTGTTTGCCCATAATATGGTCTGCAAAATAGAATCTGTCTCTCCTGAGTGTGCAGAACTTCTCCCTCTGTTATTCCTTTGAAATTGTGTGGTGCTGAATCTTTGGTTCTTATTTGGGTTTGTAAGCTGGATAGTTTCTCGGCTTTTTGGTCTGTGTGGTTCTCACTCTAGTCCACCAGCCCAACTCCAAAGGGGCTAGGGGCTAGGGGCTAGGGAGGCAACAGAATCTGTTTCTCTTCTGTGGAGTGAGAAAGGGGGGATCTGGTGACAGAAGAGGTGGAAAGAGGAGGTAGAGGACAGAGGCTAATAGAAATTACTGTCAAAATTAAAATTAAGGTTAAGACTTAAGTGTAAAATAGTTACAGCAAAGGCACATATATAGCTTAAGAAAAAGAGAAGGAGAATAGAAAAAGGGAAGAGACTAAAAGAAGAAAGAAGGAAGAAAAATAGAAAAGAAAAGAGCTCATGCATACATGCTCCCCCCACACATAAACACACTTGTAGCCAGGCACAATGGTACACGCCTGCAATCCCAGTGGCGTGGGAGGCGGAGGCAGGAGGATTGCAAGCCCAAGAGTATAGGCAGTCCATGTAATCCAGTCAGACCCTGTCTCAAAAAGTAAAAAATATGGGCTGGGATCACATTGAGGTGGTCCAGTACTTACAAAGCAAGCAGGCACAACACCCTGGGTTCAAACCCCCACACAAAGAAGTAAAAAAGGCGCTTGTATGTTCTTGCAGGTGGAATCTGAACTGTGGACACCCAGTTCCACTGGGTGAAGTCAATACTGCAGGAAGCAGTGCTCCCTACAGAACTCAGGGTGGCAATGTTGTCACACAATCCGCAGAAGCAGTCTGGCTTAGTGTATAGAGCATTTGCCGAATCTATTGAGTGGATTTGGTGGGCAATCCCACAATGTCCTCAGGTTAAGTGGGACACTGAATGCCCATAGAGTCTGTTCCAAGAAATATTCTGTGTCTATTGTATTGTTTGAGAGGCAGTAGAACCTGTGGGGTCCTCCCTGGAGTTCTGGTCCCACGTAGTTTGGGCGCCAACTCCCCAAATCAGATTTCTGCCCCAAAGCCTACAGCATGGAGGGAATATGGCTGCTATCATGGATTTTTTTGTTGCAGTTCTTTCCGCCCACTTGGGAGTCCACTTGGGGGGACCATATCCTCTTGTGGGTGGTATGATATTCAACCACCGCAGAGGGAATCTGCAGCAGGTCTGTCTGTGTGCAGTGATTGCACTAGAAACTATTCTAATTGTGACTAATTGTGCTGCTAGGCTCTGATGAAAAGGAGCACTCTGTCCGCGTGGGGCTCAGTTGCCTCTGCAGACCCTAGCCTACTCCCCAGTGCAGTGGGATGACTTAGGATCACCTCTGGTGTGTCTGGGATCAGGGTATATGTGTGCCCATATGTCTGTGGAGATCGCATGTGCACAACCATCCCACCACAACAGGAAGGAGGAGTTGCATCTCAGTTCTGGATGTGCACCGCAGGCACCAGTTTCCCAGTTCCCTCTGTGGTCACTCCATGTACCCTCTCATACCCACTCTCATGGATCTCATCCCTATTTTCTTTCCTGAGGGTCCTACAACAGTCCAACATCTCAGGCTGTGGGACATGTGCCACTGGGGATGGCAATTCCATGTGCCACCTCAAACTGACTCACCTAAAATTTGTAGTTTGTGTTCTGTGGGCAGGGTGACAGTGTGATGTCAAGGTTGCACTCCGTGTTGGGTTAGGCCCCCGTAAATGTGTGTGCAAAGTCCCCTCCAAGACTCCAGGATTCTATCTGCTGTCTGCTTGATGGCAAAATGGCAGAATTGTGGTCCAGCTACTGTCCTCTGTGTAGCTCCTCTGAAGCCAAATCCTTGATTTCAGTGTTCATCCAGCTTCATCCTCTATCTCCCAATCTAAACTATCACTGTTTCTATCTATTCACTGTGAGTTCCAAACCCCTAATTGAGGCTTCCCTCTACTCCGGGACAGAAGGTGTGCATTATCTGTCTGCCATCTTGCCACATCCTCCCCGCACCCTGGGAAAAGCCATTTATGCAAAGATGAATGTTGCTGTAATTCATGCAGTGCACAAGCACTGTGCCTGAAGACTTCTTGGGCAGAGTAGAACAAGATTTCACTGTTGCTGACATGTTAATCACAGGGTTTCACTGGTAATGTAAGACACAACTTTAGCCCCATTAGTGTAATAGGGATAAGGACAAATTTGAATCTGTTTTAAAGCAAAAACCAATGAAGATGTGTTGAAGGGGTTTATAGCTAATGATTGTTTCTCAAAGGGCAACATTATTTCACCTGGTCAAGCAGGACAACATGGGACTGCAGAAGTACATAGTTATGCTTCTTTCCCCTAAAATTGGAAAAGCGATTTTTCACAAAGATGAACATTGCTGTTTATCCTCATCTGTGTATGCAGAAGCAAAGGCAGGCAGTCTGAAGTCATCTTCAGTAGAGATGAACAAGTTTTCACGTCCTATGCTTATCCATTCCAGGGTTTCACAGATAAGGTCAAATATCTCTTTACCCCTATTGAGTATAATAAGGATGAGGATAAATGTGAATCTAGTTGTAAAAAAAATTAATGAAGATGTGTTGAAGGGGTTTAGAGGGAAGGATTTTTTGTCATTGTTGTTGTTGTTAGGTGCCATTGAGTGAAGTCTGACTCATAGAGACCCTATGTACAGCAGATTGAAACACTTGCCGATTCTGTGCCAGGTAAACAATCTTTTTATGTTTAAGCCCATTGTTGCAGACGCTGTGTCAATCCATCTGGTGGAGGGTTTTCCTCTTTTGCTTTGACCTACCACTCTCCCAAACATAATGTCCTAATCCAGGGATTGATCTCTCCTGACTAAATGTCCGACATATGTAAGATGAAGTCTGGCCATTCTTGCTTCAAAGGAGCACACTTGTTGCACTTCCTCTAGGACAGATTTGTTGGTTCTTTTGGCAGTCCATGGTATATTCAATAGATGTCTCCAGCACCACAATTCAAAAGCATCAATTCTTTTCCTGTCTCCCTTGTTCAATGTCCAGATTTCACAAAACCATATGATGTGACAAAAATACCATGGCATGATTCAGACGCACCTTCATCTTCAATGTGACATCTTTGCTTTTCAATACTCTAAAGAGATATTTTGCCACAGCTTTTCCTAGAGCAATGCATCTTTTGATTTCTTGACTGCTACCTCCACCAGTGTTTACAGAGCCATGCAAAGCAAAATCTTGGACAACCTCAATCTTTTCTCCATTTATTGTGAACTTGCGTACTGACTCAGTCACAAGGATTTTTGTTTTGTAGATGTTTATTTGCAACCCATATTGAAGGCTATGATCTTTGATCTTCATCAGTAAATGTTTTAAATCCTCCTCACTTTCAGCAAGGACAGTTGTATCATCTGAATAATGCAGATGGTTGTTAATGAGTCTTCCTCCAATCCTGTTGCCACATCCTTCCTCATAAAGTGTAGCTCTCAGAGTATTTGCTCAGAGTAGATATTGAAGAGATAGGGTGAAAGCATGCAGCCCTGATGCACACCTTTCTCAACTTTAAACCAGGCAGTGTTTCTGTGTTCTATTTGAACAACCACCACCTGGTTCATGTACAGATTTCTCATGAGTACAATTAGGTGTTTTGGCATTCCCATTTTCCAAAGCGTTATCCATAATTTATTATGATCCACACAGTCAAATGCCTTTGCATAATCAATAAAACATAGATAGACATCTTTCTGGTGTTCTCTGCTTTCAGCTAATATCCACCTGACATAAGCAATGATGTCCCTGGTTCCCCGCCTTCTTCTGAATCCTGCTTGATTTTCCCATAATTCCCTGTCTATATACTGCTGCAGTCACTTCTGAATGATCTTTAGTAGAATTTTGCTGGTGTGCGATATTAATGATATTGTCCGATAGTTTGCACATTCAATTGGATCCCCTTTTTTGGAATAAGTACAAATATGGATCTCTTCCTGTCAGTTGACCAAGTAGCTGTTTTCCAAATCTTTTGGCATAAACATGTTAACACCTCCAGTGCTGCATCTGTTTGTTGAAACATCTCTATTGGTATCCCATCAATTCCTGGAGCCTTGTGTTTCACCAGTTCTTTCAAGGTGGTTTCCACTTTGTCCTTCAATACCATTGGTTCCTCTTCATATGCAACCTCTTGGAATTGTTAGTCTTCTACCAATTCTTTCTTAAATAATGACTGTGTATTCCTCCCATCTTCTTTTGGTGTTTCGTGCGTCATTTAATATTTTCCCTGTAGGATCCTTCACTACTGCCACTCGAGGCTCGAAATTTTTCTTCACAGGGTTGGAGTCAAGATGGCAGACAGATAACACACACCTTCTGTTCTGGAGTAATGGAAAGCCTCGATTACAGGTTTAAAACTCAAATTGAATAAATAGAAACAGTAATAATTTAGTTTGAGAGTTAGAGAATGAAACTAGTTGTACACTGAAATCAAGGATTTGGCTTCAGGGGAGCTACACAGTGGTCAGCAGTGGGACCACTGCCATTTCACCATCACACAGATGGCAGGTAGAATCCTGGAGACTTGGAGGGGACTTTGTGCACACTCACCCATGGGGGCCAGACCCAACAGAGAGTGCAACCTTGGCAGCACACTCTCACCCTGCCTGCAGAACACAAACTACAAATTTCGGGTGAGTCAGTTTGAGGTACCACACGGAATCACCATCCATAGTGGCCACAGAGCGATAGGGAAACTGGTGCCAGCAATACGCTTCAAGAGCTGAGACTCGGGTCCCTCCCTCCTGTTGTGGCAGGTCAGGTGTATAGAAGCGATCTCCACAGATATATGGGCACACATATACCTGGATCCCAAACACACCAGAGGTGAGCCCAAATCAACCCACTGAACTGTGGAGAAATCTGGGGTTTGTGGAGGTGACTGAGCCCCACAAGGACAGAGAGCTCCTTTTCAGCAGAGCCTAGTGGCACAATTGGCCACAAGCAGAGCAGTTCTGAGCGCAATTACATCACACGACAAAATCTGTTTCAGATTCCATCTGGGTTGGCGGGAGAGCATCCCTCCCACAAGAGGATATTGTCCTCGCAAGTGGGCGGAAATCCTGCTATAAAAAATCTACACAATAGCAACCATATTCCCCCCATGCTGTAGCACCCGAACTACGTGGGACAGGGAGAACTCCAGGGAAGACCCCACAGGTTCCACTGCCACTCGAACAATACAATAGACACAGAATATTTCGTGGAACAGTGTCTTTGGGCACTCGGGGCCCCAAGTAAATCCAGGTTATTATGGAGCATTTTGCTATATCGACCCAATAAGACCGACTGTTATTGTGGATTGTGCGGAAATACTGCCACCCTGAGCTCTGTAGGGAGAACTGCATCCTGCAGTATCAACTCCACCTGGAAACTGGGTGTCCTCAGTTCAGATTCCACCTCCAAGAACATATAAGTGTTTTATTTTTAAACGGGGGTTAACCCAGGGTCTTGAGCCTGCTTCCTTTGTGGGAGCTGCAATGACACGCTGTGCACCCAGCCCATATATTTTTTGCTTTTTGAGACAGGGTCTTGCTGGGCTGCACAGACCTCGGACTTGCCATGCTCCTCTCTCCATCCCACAAGCCACTGGGATTCCAGGAGTCTATCACTGCACCTGACTAAAAGAGATTTTATATGTATGTGGGAGTATGTATGCG